>VZTT01059355.1:67880-84251 GCA_013400855.1 Buphagus erythrorhynchus | reverse complement strand
TAATAAGCACTAATAGAATGATAGGTGGCTTTGTATTTAGCTTTAAGTTGTCATAAAGCTTTAAAATGAAAGTAAGTGTCATGCTTCTTCTGAAGGAGTATAAATGGCTTATAGAACTCCCAGAATGTGTCTTGGTTTTTATTATAGTTCTGTGTTCAGCTCTGAGGTCATTTAGAGTCTTTTTTCAAATTATAATAATCTGCCTTTCTAATGCTTCCTAAAAAGCACGTGTAAATTAAGACCACAAAATACTTTGTTATATAATGCTACTGAGATTACAACTGCTTGCTAAAATATCACTGAGAAGTTGATTTCTTGAGTAATGAATTTCCTAAGGAAGAAATTCGCAGCTAGAGAGCAAAGAGTTTTGAAGCAGAGTTCTTAAATTAGTGATAGATTATTTCGTTGTTGAGGATTCCTCTTGTTGACTAAAATATTTTCTGTGCATTGAAAAGAATGGTTCATTTTCTTTATAACACTGCTGCTTAAACTGCAACACTGAGAGGCTTCAGGGAGAGGTGGGAAATTGGAACCTGAGTGGAGCACTTTTGGAAAAGCAAATTTTTGTGCCTGTTTGTGTTTGCTGCTTGTCAGAGATGGTTGATTCTGTGCCTTCCTGGTTCCAGTGGGCAGAACTGACTCTGTTTGTAGAAATCACAGCCTCTGCTGGATTTGGAATGTGCAACAGAAGGAATTTGGGTGCACAGGTAAGGCTGGGGTAGTGATGAGGGATTGCTGCACCTTGCAGGTCCTTCTGAGGAGGCTCCCAGACTGGTTAGGGCTTCATCCAGCACCCATGGCTTACAAATTAAAGCAGATTAAATGCAGCACAGATTGGCCCTTTGGGTCTCACTGGGCTGGTCAGGTTTAGATTTTTGTGTCCAGGTGTAAAGTCTGCAGGTCAGTACAGTGAAATCAGAGCTGAGCTGATGCCTGTGCTGTGACTGCAGAGGCTGAGCACTGAATGAGGCAGAGGTGCTGCTCTTCTCCCTGTTGCTTCTCTTCATGCAGCAAACTGGAACTCTGCTGATCCTGGTCGTTCAGATACCTGCTCATCCTTTTTTCCAATACTAGACACTCATTGTTTTACCATTACTTTGTCATTTGTGTACATACAAACAGAGATGCATCTTTAAAATTCTGTTGTACTGTGAAAAAGTGCCCAAAGCTGAGTCTTAGAATGTGATGTACAATAAGAGGCAGACATCAGCTGTAATAGATTTTGACATATTCTGGCATGGTTACAGGAAATCCAAATTATAAATGGGAATCAATCTATCTTTTTTGGTGGTTTTGAAAGAATCAAATTCAGTTGTGTAATATTATTTCATTAGGCTTCCTTTTCTCTTTTCAAATAATGGTTATTTTCAAATTTCAGTTCAATTTCTCTTTCTTATGAAACAATTTGGTCTCCATACAGTTTCCATTTTTGTCACTTATCCCCAGTGAAAAGTATAGAGAAAATCTTAGTGCTTCATTTCTCCTTGTAAACAAATACATTTTTTTTCTGGTAAATGACTATTTGATACAATCAGATTACTTATTTGTGTTACCTAATTATTACAGCAGGAAATAGGCATGACTACAAAAGAGAAAGAGAGAAGTTCTGTGTCACTTCCCCCCCAGGTCACTCTGTTTAGGTCACCAGCAGCATTTTGTCTGTGCCCTGCATCACCCAGGAGTGCCTGCCTTGGGGTGATGCACATCTCTAAAGGTGCACAGGTGTGTTAGGACCTGATAAAATTCATAACACAGAAGGGCAGTGCAGATGTTATGGGAGGAAAGGCCAAACATGACCCTGGTGCCTGAATCTTCACCTTTGGACTCCAACACTTCCACTCACTGCACTCCAACACCTTCAGTCTTCTTGGAAGGGTCATGGAGAAACTTCTCAAACAAGTAAAATGTGATTCAGCCATCAGAAGGCTCTCAGACATGTTCCAGTTACATATTCATACATCTTAATGCTTGTTTTAAAGTTGTCTGAGCCCACATGTGGAGGAAGTGTGTCAAACAATTTCCATATATTTGATTCCAGTGATCTGAGCTGAGCTTTAGATGTTTGCCACAGATGTGTTACCCCTGTCCATTCCAAATGCTACAGAGCAGCTGTAACAAGTGANAACAACTACAGAGCAGCTGTACAAAGTGGGATTGATGAGGTGGATGGGGGGGGTGGGGGGGAAGTAAATAAATACAAAGAAACAGAAGAAAAACAAAAAGTTTTCCGTTTAAAACAAAATTGCTTCAGTATTCTCTTGAGGTTAATTTCAGGTCTGAAGAATACTTGAAAGTTTGAAAAGAAGGCTTTAAGAAGGCTCAGAACAACTGAGAACTATGAGTAAGTGCCTGTGTTCTGTATGAGATCAGCAGCTTTTTTTTTCCTCATGATTCAGCCACTGTTGGTGACCTCAGACCAAAAACCTGCAAAGATGCTGCCCCAGCTATGATGTTTCACTCTGGTTTTGGCCTTAAGGAGGAGAGTGCAGAACTGACTGTAAGTTAGAAAGGTTATTGAACACATATGGAGAAGCAAAGCCACTGTTCAAAATGAGGAATTTTCTAATTTTCATCGAGTCTTGGAAAGAGAGAGAAAGGAAAAGTGATGCCTATAGCTGCCTGTACTGTGAAAATGTCGAGTGGGAGAAAGAGAAGAAAAAAATTACTAAAGTGTAGGGTCTGTCTGCATTTTCCATAAACTGATATTGAGCTTTCAGGAGAAAAAAAACTTGAGTGAATATTGAAGTGAGTAGGAAGAATTTGATGAGTTTTTTAACTACAAACCAAGATGGACATTGTGCCAGGGTGACAGGAGTGCAGAAGACAACAGTCTAAATGGTGTTATGGCCTGTTGCTGTTTTACAGTGATATCCTAGAATCAACCACAAGCTTGTGTTTCCCCACCATTATTAAAGCTTGTTCTCTTGGGAACAGTGAGAGGTAATGTGTGAGTAGCCAGCTATTATATGGTGACCATTTATTTAAAAGAAAAATGTGTAGTGCAAGGAGAGTAACTTTGCAAAGTGGCTCCTAGTGCCATCTAAAGTACTAAATGCTACCATTTAGTTTATATGAAACTATAAAGACAACTTTGGCCAAGTTCCTGCTTTTACAAACTGGTGTTTCTGTACGTCATTCAAGCAAGTGATAGCAGTTTTAGCATACAGCAAATTGGATGGAGATGTGATTCCTTTGTCTTCACAGTGCTCTCATACACTTACATTAATAATCATTATAACACAGTTATTGCTCAGCTCTTTTCCCTTGCTAAAGTAAAACAAAAGCAGTCCATCACCTTGATGTATTTTGCAGAGTGAATATAGAGTGAATCTCTCCCATAAAAGTGCTGTTGGGTTGACAGTGTTGTGAAATGAAGTTCTCTGCCCAAATTAATATGGCCTATATAAAAGTACAAGTCTCTCAGATATTGTTTAGCTCATGAAGGTTAATCTGCTTGACTCCTGTGTTTTGCAGTCCTTGTTCCATCACTTTTTGGATGGCCTGTTGAGACTACTAATAAATAATACGTTTTAAAAATATTGCATGCATAGATGAGTCTATGAAATTAACTCTAGCAATCCCAGACAGCATGGGGTAAGGGAAAACAGACTGACTGCAAGTCAGAATTCCAGGGAATCATTCTTATTTTTATTCTTTTGGTGTGGATCAGATCCCAGCTGCCCCACCTAAGACTGAAGTTCTTTAGATGTTCTTTTTGCACCTCCACAGTGGCTAAGTTGGGATATTAAAATGCACCCTGATGTGCAGGGAACCTTCCAGCACCAGGTAACTGATGGGGAAGGCAGAACTGCCCTGGCACCATTGTACTGGGGCACAGTTCATCCTGTCAGAGGCTCTGTATTTCACTGCTTTTCTTCTGTAGTGCCATGTTTCTTGTGATTCCTTGGAGAAGAAGTAAAACTTTGTTTTCTTAGAAATCTTAGTCAGGTATTTAAGTATCAGGAATGAGATTTTGTTATATTTTTAGTTTTTAATGAGAATTGTAAGATACAATAGAGTTGCTTCCATTTGATTGGAGATTTTTAGCACCCTGCCCTATTTTGTCTTGTCCATCTGCAGGCCATCATTCTTTTAGCTTTTTTCTGAGAAAAAAACTAGTAGATCCATTCCATTTGCTCACTGAATTGGAAAAATAACCAAAAAAACAACAGGAAAACAAACAATAAATAAACCCCCAGAAGCCTAAACCCAGGCAAAAGAGCTCATCTTTTCTGCTGGTCAAAAAGCACTGTAAACACTGCTGTGAAATTCTGAGGAGAATTGTAAGAGCACTTATTCTTATTCCATGTTGGGTTTGAACATAAACAAATTAGAGCTGTTAATTTTTTGAGAAGTTCCATCTAGATTAGGCTTTACCTTGAAGTCCCACTATGATATTCCCTAGGATAACAGAACAATAATTTGTTGTATAAACAATAACTGTAGGGACTTGGTCTCTCTGGATTCCCCCATCTGGCAGAGGAAATCTGGTTGTTAGCATATCAAAAGACTGGGTGAATTTCTTCAGTTTATGCAGACTTAAATTAATAGAACTCTGTAAAAGTTTCTACAATCTCTGTTTTTTTTAACTAAAATTAGGAATCCCATAACGTTTATGAGATGGTGTTATTTTTTAGTTTTACATATTGAGAGGAAAGTCTCGACCCTCCTTTTTTTTAGGTACAGAATTTTTAATTTATTTAAAACCAAAATCCCTAACTCATCTATTCTCAAGTCCCTCCTTTCTTGGTGAAGGTGAGTTCCCACTGGAGACAGAATGTTGCTTTCCTGCTGCAGCTAAAAACAGTCTCAGGATCCCTCATGGTCGTTTTTTGTTTCTTTGCATAAAAAAATCCCCCAAAAAACTAAAACAAACAAACAAACAAAAAAACCTCAAACCCCCGCACATTTCTTCCAAATTATCCATGGTCTTGAAACACCCACAAATAATACTGTGTTCAGCATGTTAAAATCCCTGGTAATGTTCTGAAACCCGCTGATTTGAGGTTTATTATTATTATTTTGTGATATTGAAGCTTTCATAAAAGCATGAGCCTGGGGAAGGTGTTTGTCCTTTTGGTGCCACTTTTGCTCAGAGTTAACTGGGAAGTGAAAGGAATTTGAGTCTTGGGAAGCACAGGGTTAAACTGATGTGTTTATTCCACTGTTATTTTTATTCCTTCTTTTTCTCCTCTCCTTTTGTTGACTTAAGTCTCTGTTTTCTTGGATTCATTTAAAAGGATAAAACACACACAAAAAATATTCTTGCTTTTTTATATGGAAAGAAGAGGCAAGGTTTTAAATAAAAATGACTTGCCAAATATTGTATTTTCATTGAAGTAACTGAGAAGGTTTTGTACAAGCACTTCTGTCTCAACAGAAAGTGCATATGCAAAAGTAGAATAACAGAAAGATTTATTGGCTGAAACAATTCCCACTGTCATGTGGTACGTAAGAATTAAATATTTATTCCTACTCACTGGGATAATAAAACTCTATTCAATTATGTTGCAGACACTACCAAATGATTGTTGAGGCCTCTAATAATGCTGCAAATGGTAAAATATATAGTATAAACAATACATGAGAAAACATTATGGGAAAATATTCTCTAGCCCACAGAGTTTGCTTCTTTGTTACAATAATTATTGAGACAGATGACAAAGCTGTCAGCAGTCTGTGGTGCCAAAAATGTGAATTTCAAAGGTGTTCTGCTGTTGATGAGCCCAAAAGCTGCAATGGTTTGGGGCTGCACAGTGCAGGATGGTTGTCCTTGCCTTCCTAGAAATTCAAAAGAGCTGTTTTTTTTTTCTTCAGCCAGATTAATGTAACAAAAAAATCTCACTTATCCCCTTTGTCCTGAATGAAAGCCATTTGTCCTTTCCCAGTGGGACTCTGGGAACATTTCTCAGGGTCCCAGCCAGGATGCCATGGGGTCCTGGGCTCTCAGGGCTCTGTGCTGGGGTAATTATCACAGCCTGTATTTAGACAAGGAGAAATCTGCACCTTTGGTGAACCTGCCTGCAGTCCCAAACACAAAGCAGCAGCAGCTTCTGTTCAGGAGCTCTCCTTGTAGGTTTACAATTCCTCTCAGACCTGTTCACTGCAGGCATCTCTTTGTTAGAAATTCCTCCTTTTATTTCTCCTGGGACTGTTCTGTGTAACTTTGCCAGCCCAGGAGCTCGGGCTGTGTCGTGACAATTTTGTAATTAGCTGTTCCTGGCACTAAGTTTGCTTTCAGAGGGAAGAGCACTCCAAACCCTTGCTTTTTCCCCTCGTGCCATATTTCTCTCTTATCTCTTAGAAGATGGTGTGCACTTCTCTGCAAGCAGTTGTAACCATTAGTAATCAAAACCCAGCAGAGCACAGCATTTGTCAGAAATCCCATTGCTCCCAAACTGTTGCTGTAAATTAATCCATTCCTATGCGAGTATGATAATTTTAAAAGCATTATCAGAAGAACTGGAATTATTTTCTCATTTCCTCCCAGCAAATGGATCCATTGATCCTTAATAACTTCCCAGTAATTCTGCTAATTGTCATGTTTCCATTAATAAGTTTGAAAACATGCCATCAGGTTGGTAGGTGTGTGTATGCATCACTATGCCTTGAGTGCATCGAACTATTTTTAAACAACAGTAATGAATTTTGGCTAATAGAGAAATGTTTTCATACTTCTGTTAGTCAACAGCCTGAAGTAGATGGAGAAAATGGGAAAATATTAACAGTCTCCATCATCTGGGCTGCATGCCAGTATTGATAACAAAAATAATTAAAAGATAACAGTGCTTAAAAACAAACTGTAAGCCCAGCCAAAGTAAAAATCAAACCAAATCAGACTAGTTCTATTCAGGGTATGCACAATATAAGCTTGTATAATGTTGTTTGCTTTTATCCTTGGGAGCTCTGAAAGAGTCAGCACTCAAATACACATTACTTCTTGCAGGACCCTGATGATTCTTAATTTCCAATTAGCATATAGTAGAACTGTAGTATGTCTTCTTTTTTTAACTTACTTTGTGTTAAATGAGAATAAAATAAGGAAAATTCCTCAAGTCAGGACTGTTTTGCCTGCAACAAATATTTTTTTCAGGATGTCTGAGTAACAAACTGCCACAAAATTTTTAATGCTGAGTATTTTTTCTGTAGAAATGGCTCACTTCAAATCAGTGCTCGAATGAGAGGAGGGTGTTTCAGGGAGAGAAAAGAGACCATGTTTAAGAGATTGAACATGACACAAGAGAAGCATTTGTCATTAATTCAGCTTAGCATATATCTTAGGAAGACTTGGATTGTAATATTTTATTATTTTGCATTAACAGTGGAATGTTCTTCCCTAGACTGGGACTGCTACTGGCAGGGAGCATTTCACCATCTTTAAACTGCAGCATCCTCAGTGCTGCAGCTCTTCCATTACAAACAAAAATGCTGCAAAACCCTTGAGATCAGAAATGCTTATCAGATACTTTCAAGCAATCTGCCTTTAGAAAATTAGAGGTGTTAGAATTCCTCAGGAACCCACTGCATGTCAGCATCTGGCTGGCTCCTGGAATGCTTTGCCAGTGGTGACCCTGAGCCTGCTAATTGTGCTGGGTTTATTTTGCTAATTGTTAAAGCTCCCCAGTCCCACCTGTGGAGAAGCTGTTCCAGAGAGCAGCAGTTTGGGGTGGAGGATCCATTCCCAGGGTGGATGAGTAAGCACTGATGTACATCTGTGCTCCTGCATTGCAGCCAGCACATTGCACAGCCAGCTCTGGGGATTCAGGGCTCTTTTACCCTTATGTGCTGAGGTGAGAAACTTCTGTCCATTCTCTGTGATGAACATGGGTGATGAAGATCAGGGGAAAATAGCATTTTTCACCAAATAGCATTTTTCACCAAATAGCATTTTTTTCCAAAAGCTCGGACCCAGTTTCTAGTACTTCAGTGTGCAAGTAAGCCCATATTTGGACCAGCTACATAGAAAAAAGAAGCCACCTATGACAATGAATCAACCCAACTCTAGAAAAGGGGAAGAAACAGACATTTATTCCCTGCTTTTTTTGCCTTTTTGCATTTTCCTTTTTGTATATTACAGTTCTCCCACACACACAATTAAACAAACATTTAAAGGTCTTTAACAGATGTTTTCTTATTTTACTCAGGTGGGATATTCATGATGCATTAGTCTCTTTTATGTCATTTTCTTTTGGCAGCTACATTCTGAACTAATTAGCACACCAGAGAGATCTCCCAATAAGAGCACATGGGTAACCAGTGGTTAAGTATTTGGTAGCACATTGCAGAGTCCATGGACTGAAATGGGAGGCTGCAGCCTGTTTGCAATCCCTGCAAGGGGCATAATTGCATTTCTGAAACACTCAGCTGTTGGTGCTCTGCAGGTTTTGTTTGTGCAGCCGTATAAGGGAAACACCAAAACCTTCTTAAATTGTGGTGAATTATGATTTTGTAGAAGTTACCCTGTGCTGGCTGACTAACTTATATATTATGTTGTGCTTGTGCTTTGTGAAAAAGACTGGAGGCATTTAAGTGTGTGTGTACATATTTAAATGTGTGTGTGTGCACTTGCTGTGTGATTGAGATTCTGAGTTTTTTCTTTAACACAGCTAAAATTTTTAGAGTTACTTTTTATGTGATGCCAGTGTAGAGGGAAGGAATGCAACAAAACCAATTTCAAATTTGTGCTACAAAACAGTTTTCTCCTAGAGCATTTTGTGTGCTATCAAGCATTTATCTATAGCATTACATCTGCAGTATTTGTCTTCCAAAAAGCATAAAGTTTACTGTCACACTGAAAGCTGGAGTGTGACCACCATGGTAGCAATCCTAACTCACAGTCCACCTGGCTGGTAGTGGGAGATACCAGAAGCAAGACTGCAACATTTATTTTTAGTTTCCATCAGAAAGATGTGCCAGTATGAGAGAGAATGAGTGAGTGAAACAGGCTGGGGCAGGTTCAGGAAATAGCCAGGGTGGAGGCGACCCAGAGTCCACAGCTGTTCCCCCACATTTGGAGAAATTAGTTTTCAAAGCTGAAAAAGCTCAGCACAGGATCCCTTCTGCAGCTCCACTTGGATGTTTCCAGCAGTTTCTCCTGCCATGAATCTCCTCAAGTGTCTCCTGGGCTGTTTTCCCTGCTTCCCTGGGAGGGGATTGCTGAGCCCAGGCTCTGAGTGCAGCTCAGGCAGGCAGAGCTTCTGGCACGGGGTGACCCCACTGTCAGAGCTGTGCTGACTCACCTGGGACAGGTGCCTGGTGCTTGTCAGCTGATGGAGCCCATGAACCAAATAAGCACTGAAACAAGAGCCATGGTGTGTTCACATGGGAACTCACTGGGGACTCAAACATGAGCTGCTTGGACACTCCTGTAAATTCATTAGATGCTCATGCATGGGTGTAGTAAACCACACAATTTATGCCCATGACAATAATTTCTTTAATTCCTCTTATTTTTCCTCAGAACTGAAATACCTCCCAAATTTGGCCTAGGCAGGAAGAAGGATGCCTGGAAAGGCTGACCTGGAACAGAGACTAGGCAGAGCAAAAGGGATAAAATAGGTATTTATTGAAAGGATATACTTTGGGCAGTGCAAGAGCCCTGCCAGGGCTACACCCAAATCAAATCCAAGATGGATCCTGGTGATGAGGATTTACACTTTTATAAGTTTTGGTTCATTTACACGTTGGGGTCAATTATCCAACCACAGCCCCAGGCTATGAAGTCTCAGCCCCCTGGCTTGCCCCTTTCCCTTTGCCATTATTTATGATTTTTGGGTACCAGTTGTCCTTGATTTTCTAGCTAGAAAGGAATTGTTTTGTCTAACTACCCTGTGAAGAGAACTTCCTAACACATAACATGAAGTTTCAGAGTTACACACTAAGCAGCAGAGAGTCTGAAAAACATAAAACTAAAGCCCAAGGCACCACTGGTTCTGTATATGTGCATGTGAATGGTGGTTTGTATCCAAGAGCACTGAACAAGAGGGTGGGCTGAAGGAAGGCCAGGTTTGGGTTTGTCAGGTTTTGTCCTACCCAGCAGTGACCTACAGGGCCTTTACCTGTGTAATGTTCTCCTGTGAACCATCTGACCAAACCCCAGTGAGGAATTGATTAGATACCAGTGTCACTCACTGGCAGAATGACTAAGGACAGTTCTGCTTCCATCCTTTGAAGGAATTAAGGTTTTTGTTTTTCTTCATGGTTTCAAGTGAGCTGTAGCATCTGTAGTGAGAGTCCATGAACCAGGAATGTGCCACAATATATGAAACAAAAGCTTTCCTATCACTTGTTTTTTGTCAGTGCATAATGGAGTTTTCAGAAGCCTTACTGGAAGAGTAGAATTATAGAATTACTAAAAAAACCAAATTTTAACATAGGAATTTCAATGGCATCAGCATTCTGTCTATCCAGCTGTTTGTCTTTCGACACAAAGCAATTGCTGTTTATAGATGAATATACATAGCAAAAGTAGCACAGTCTTTCTGCAGGAAAAGTAACTCCCTTGACTTCTTAGAAATTCATTACTGATTTGGCAGGAGGATTTTTACTTTTTCTAGGCTCTTTGATCCAAAGATTTATTTGACTGTAACCTTGAATGCCATTAGAACAGAGCACAGCCATCACTTTGCCATGTTTGAATCAGTTCTATGCAGAGACTGGTTTTTAATTAGATTAGGGAAATCTGAAAGAACCTGAGCCAAATCATGGTGGATCTGAACTGCAGTATAAAAGCAAAATTAGGTTCAGTAGTTTTGTTGGTAGCACTTCATTGACTGTAAGAAGCACATGAGGTGTTTGAACTTGAAGACTGAATTCAGTAGAAGCTCTTCAGTAGAAACAGTCCTTTATAATCTGGGAAAGATTTTTAAATTCACCATATAGTTTTTCTTTTTACTCACTGGAATGTGAGGGATTCTGTTCACTGTTCTGATCCTCTGCCTGAATACACCAAGTGACTTTTTTTTGTTAGTTCTTTTGGTGCACCTTTTAGCTATAAATCAGTGCCCTTTCATACAAGGCCTTTGATGTATACTCAGTAAAAGATGTAAGGGAACAAGTTTGTCTTTATTAATCATGGTGAAAACAGAGAAGCTTTCCACCCCAGTGATGAGATTTGTGTAACTAAAAGACAGCAGGAGCCTTTGCACTCTGCAGCTTCCAACACTCTCCAGAGTCACTTCATACATCAGTGTCAACCTTGAACTGTTCTCTCCAGGGACAGTGTAATTATCTTCATGAAGTGCAACTGGATGCTGTTTGTGAAGTGGCAAAATTGAATCTCAGTTTTGCAAGAATTCTTCCTATTCTCCTGCATTTGCTAAATAATTTGTTTCCATCTGCACACTGTCCTGGGCAGCCAGCTCTGGTGTCCCTGCTGGAGCTGTGGGGCTGGCCCAGGACACTTGCAGAGGTGCCCTCCAGCCTGAGCCATTGTGGGAGCAGCAGTGCATCTCTGGGCTGGGAAGTGGCCCCAGGCTGGGCAGGAGGTTTGTGATGCTACAGCTCCATGAGACAGGGACATGCAGTGGCTGTCAGGGGCTAGCAGGGTGCTCATGAAGGCTGGCTGGGTTTGTAGGGTGTTGCAGACTGTGTTTTGGGGGGGATACAGACTGTGGCACTCAGCTGGCAGCACAGCACGGGGGCAGTTTCTGCTGCTGCCTGCTGGAGCAAATGGCCACCTGGAGGAAGAGAGGTACTGAATCTAACACTGGACACATTAGCTGTTTGGACTATTAAATTATGCTTTTATCACACTGGTCCCTTTAACACTGAGGCTCATTAGTGTGGGCTTCACCTTCCTGGTGCATTTCCTGAATGATGGAGATAATGGGATTGATTCTGAGTTATTGGAGTGTTGGTATAAGTTAGAGGTGTGTCAAGTGGAGTTAATGATGTTGCATTCATGCAAGTGAAGTGAAAATCAGTAAATTGAGTCTAGGAAAAAAGTGTGGTAGGCTGGGAGAGCAGCATCTGAGCAGGAGGATAAATCTTGGTAGTGAGAATGTGAAATTAAAAAAATGTGTCATCTGGAAGGAAAGAGCACATGAGCCAGCTCCTCTGGTTTGTTCTCACTATTGTCAGTATCTTCCACTAAGTGCTACTGTGCATGGCATACCACAGACTCGGATGTATTATTTCCAGAAATGTATTTTGAAATATTTTTATCATTTATATAAGGGAAATAGTAACAAACTGGGCTTTCAAAGCTATTGGTCTCATTATTTTTGCCAATGTTTTTTCAAAATTCCCAGTGATTTACCTTTTTGTAACTAGGTCTATAAACACTGAAAACACTTTCTAAAATATACATATCTTAAAAAAAAAAAAAAAAAGAGAGAGAGAGAGAAAAAAAAATTGAAATAGTTTCATAATATGTCTGTACGTCATTTTAATGCTTGCATTAAAAGCCAACCAGAATCAAGTCTGGTCAAGGATCAGTCAATAATGACCCCACTTCCTAAGGATCACTGTTATTATTTTGTGGTTTAATGTCTTATGAGCTCTCTGTGTTAGCAGGTTTTCTCATTGTCCTCTCTGAGGCATGATGCTGTCCTTCATTATTTCTCCCTTCTGCTCTACTTTTTCATACACCTGCTGAGACATTTCCCATTCTCACAATTAACAATTATCCCACTACTAAAAAGGAGAGTAAGATGCACTCACATAGTGCAAAATAATGTTCCAACTTGTTCTGCCAACTGGATGCATAAAAATAACTTATCTGGCCATTTCATTGCTGAGAAAACTTGAAGCAATTTATTCTTCTTTAAACATGCTGTGCCATTTGTGTATTTCAGGTACAGTAAATCTTGCTTCATTCATCATTTTCAAATAAATGCATAAAAAGCAATAGCTAGTCTTCTGTTACTTATAACTACCCATGAAATAAATACTTTGCAAATCTCTTTCCATCGTATTTTTTTTTAAATTTAATTTAAATTTCAACTTAGCACATTGCAAATGTTAATTCCTTGTACATCTGTAGAATGGTGGTAATTTTTTTTAGCTACTTTGGAAAATGCAAGTGTAGATTTTCTATTATGAAACTACATAACCAATATATACCTTATTAACAGTAAGGTCATTTCCCAGCTGAGAATTTAAACTGTTTTCCCAGTGCCACCAAGGCAAGGCAAATAATGGGCAGAGAGCAGAGTGAATTTCATGGAGAACTCCAGTACACCATTTGAGGCTGATTGCTGGGGGCTCTGGTGACAGCCTGGTTTTCAGTGACATCTGAGAGTGGGGACCTGTGTCTCATTTCCCAGGGGAAATTTCAGATTTGAGATTAGCTCTAAACCCTAGATAGGAATTCCTGTGACAGAGCCATGATTTCAGGCCTGATGGGATCATTCCCTGGATCTCTTGGCTGAGTGGAGTCCAGCACGTTGGCACCAGCAGGGTTTGGTGTAGGGAGGGGATTTTCCAGCTGGGCAGCACTGGTGGGAGCCAGGATCCACACACAGAGGTTGTTTGGACAGCACATCCTTACCAAGTACTGGGGACAGAAAAAAATAACAGGGTTTGGATTCCAACTTCCCAAAATTGTTCATTCCTCAGTCATTACTTGGTGGCCTGATCTCATCAGATTTTGTAATTTGTGATATTTTGGTAGGAGTTGCCAAGGAGAGCTCCAGACATGAAGCAAATGCTGTTCAGTTGTGGTGTCAGTTTGTTTGGCTCACCCTGACTTTGGAAATGAAATTAGAGCCATGGCCATTAATACAATTTTCACAGGAAGCAATAGGGTGAAGCTTAGCATTGTGGCTGGTTCCCACCAAGGATAATGGCATTCCTAATACCCTCCTTTCCAGTATTAACCTTTTGGGATTTTTTTTGTGTTGTCTGCTGTGCTATTACATTTTATACTTCAACATGGTATATTCTTTAAAATAGTTGATGGGATGGAGTTATTAGAAACTCTTTTGATAGCAGTGCATTGTAATTATTGAAAGATTATCCAAATTGCCTGCTTGGAACACATGAAGTGTAAGGCAAATATATCTAACAGTTTTATATTCACTTTCTAATGACCTTGTTTCCCCAGGTTTTTCCATTTAGAAAAAGAGAAGAGTACAGATTTTCAGGCAAATTGGTTTTCACATTTGGGAATTTAGTGTGGGTGAGACAGTTTCTCTTTTACAGTATTTTTTAAAAATTAAGTCACTCATCATTATTTATAGAAACATACTAAATTACTTTGCCAGGTTGTGGATAAGTGTTCCAGGTAGAAATTTATAATAAAAAGAAAATATAAATAGCTTGTTACTTGTGAGAAGAAACATGTTTATGATGTTAGATTAAAAGAATAATGATTTTGTATTCCAAACAGTTTTATAAACTGTTTTACTTACTTGCAAAACATTTTTCCCAGAAGTCTTAAAAATCCGGTTGTGAGGGAGAATGACTGCAAGGTGTCAAAATAATACATTTTTTCCTCAAAAGGATCTTGTAGCCTGCTTGCATAAGCAGTGCATTAAAAAAAAAAAAAAAAAAAAAAAGTGATACCAGTGGGTTGTTTTTCTTTTTAACTATTAATTATTTATGAAGTGCAGAGAAAAATAGTTACAAATTATTGTTTCAGGGGACTTCCTGTAGCTATACTATTGTGTTCAAAGGATTTACTCATTAAACAGTGGTTTAATTCTAGTAGAAAAAGTTCAGGCTCTTGTTGTCCTAACCTAGATTTCAAAAAAAAGTTGCTCCATGTGCCTATACATACATATAAGAATATTGGTTGAAAAAGTCCCATTTGTTTAATAGGAGGTTATAATATGTACCAAACATTTGTTAACTTGGAAATATTTTCCTATTTCAACGTCAGTGCTGCTTGAATTTGCAAATGGGCATAACACCATTTGCAAGTAAGTTTTTGGAGACACATTTCATATTCAATCTGTTGTTTTTTATTGTTTTCAGTCTGTGTTTTTCAGTCTATTAAGAGGAAAAGAATAATTCCTGTCCCCAGGGAAGTGTGAGGTGTGGGAGTTCCTGCTTCTCTGTCTTGAACAGTGCTGGAAAAGAATCATTCTGGCTCTGGGATTTCTCAGTAGAAGACACCATACTGAGCCTCCAAATTACTATTGTTCCACAGAAAGCACAAAATTCAACTTAGGCAAGCAAGGTTTAATCTGTTGCCCCATTACTGTTCTTAGTTTTCAATGATCATTTCTACAGCAAATGTCCTTTATACCAATCATAATATAAATTGCAAGACGGTTGGGAGGGCAGTGGAAAGAGCTTTTGCTCCATGTTTCAGCTTGAGAAAAGTTCTATAACTTGAATTTCTGACTCCCATTTGTGGCCTTAAAAGTTATTTTGTAAATAAGCGAGAATGTATTTCTTCTCTGCATTTTCTAAAACCAGAAAAAAAAAAGAAAAACAAAAAAAACCCACCAAAAAACAAACACCTTCACTATTCAGGAGAATGTTAAGGGGCTTTTTAGAGATTTGAAGGCAGACACTTCCTGCTCAGGATGAGTTTTGTCTGGCTGCAGATGTTTTTGCTTCCAGCTGCAGGATGTCCCAGAGCCAGATGGGGCAGGTAGGGAAGTGCAGGAGTGAGGTAGGAGCTGTTTGTACTGAGACTTTCCCTTCACAGGTGTGCACTTGTACCCCTGGAGCCTGAGGAGCCTCCTGGTAGCCATAATAGTAGTAGTAGTAGTAACGTTGAAACTTTTAATTTGGTGGTGCCAGCTCTCAGAAAGAAACATGCATGTAAAGTTGGAAAGTCCTGTCCTAGGCTGGTATATAAAACTAGCACGAAGTCAGAAAGATTCACTCTTTCAAAAACGTTGGTGTTGTGTTGTGAGGATCAGTTTGCTTTTTCCAGAGCCTAGTAGCAATACTGGAAGTATAAAAAGTCAGGATGTTTTCAATGGCATTTTGATGTGGTTTATGCTACCTGGCAGCAGACTTAGCTGTATGCTTTTTACCCTGGGGCAGGGTGAAATTTCCTTCTGTAGCCAGAGGGCTTTCTTCAGGAGGGTGATGCAGTTTCAGGATTCTGGTGTGCAGGTCACTCTTTCAAGGGATTTTCCTTGATTTTCTTGGAAAGAGCAAAGCAAAATTCTTATTTTGCTCCATTCACCGAAACCTTAACAGTGGTTAATGTTTGAAGATACTTTACTCTATGCATTAGAGTGAAAATTATCCTGCTTAATTGAGAATTAATTAATTAATCTGTTCTGATACTGCATGTATCAGTGTTCCAACACATGATAGCAGGCCAATGTTTCCCCATTCTATTTTGCTCTTTTTTGGGTGTCAGTAATGTGATCACACACATAAAGAGACCCTGAGTCAGCTGGATCTGTTAAGTGGATTTAAATAGACCTCCTCTTTACAGAGCACTCCCCAAAGAAAGCAAAA
>VZTT01059355.1:37619-59888 GCA_013400855.1 Buphagus erythrorhynchus | reverse complement strand
TGTGTGTGTATTCACTCAAAACAAAGGGATAAAGACACCTTAGGTCTCTCAAATGATGGTAGTTCCAACAGATAATTACCTAGTATTGACTTTCACTCGTCTCATTCATTTGTTTTCTCCTTTATTTTTATTTTTTTTCACACTCTGGTGTGCTTTGGGTATCTCCCTCTGCTGTCCATACACCCTGCTCTGTAAAACACAAGTGTGGAAATTCTTGGCCTGCTGCAAACCCAGTCCTGGGGTTTTAGTGGTACATGACAGGAGGTTTTAATGTATTTTTTTTTTTCTTCTTAGTTCTGGCTACAACATGTGGAGTATTGTGTGTTCTACATGTATATTGACCTCTTTTTGATTTATTTAATTGTGCTTGGGTGTTTTATAAACAGGGACAGGCTTGAAGCACTTCTCTGCTGTTTTCATGCCAAGAGTGTGCACTGTCAGGAAGGACTCTGCTTTATCAGACAGATTCTTGCTAATGAAAAGTTTATAAGCTGGAAATCCATCCATATTTCAAAAGGCAATTATTGCTTTGCTTTCAGTTTGGCTACAGGCTTGATATCAAACTGAAACTAGCAGAAAAAAAAAAATTAGTGATTGGGTTCATACAAGTGAAATGTGATTCTGATTTCTTACTGTTGTGTTCAGATTCACTTGGGTGTTTCCTTTCTGGGGTTTGCATTTTAATGATTTGCTCCTCACATAGTGGAAAGGAGTTAGTAATGGTTTAGGTGGGAGGGTTTTCATTTGGCAGGATTAAAAACAAAAAAAGTAGAAAAGGGTAAAGTTAACTTAATATGGAAAGCTCCAAAAGTAGTGCCACAGCGATTTTTCCAGTAAGCTTGGCACTCTTTGCTGAGTTTTGCACTATACAGCCATTAGCAGGCTGGTCAATGCATTGCTTTATGAGGCAATTATTTCAGCATACTCTATTCAAAATACACATTAGAACTTAACCTTCTGAATCCTGAAGTAGCATTTTTATCACCCAACATTAGAAAAGAGTTGGAGTCAGCAATTTCCCCTTTCTTTTTATCATCTGGTATCATTAATAAAGCATTGAGCTGGTAGCTTCTTACAATTCTCCAGGATAATTTGTGACACAAAAGGTGCTGCTGTGATACAGTTGTCTGTTGACTTATTCAATAGCAGGGGAAACAGAGAAATTGTCTAAAAGTAAAAATGAGGAAGGGAGGGGAGAAAGAGCTCTTAAAACAAATGTACAACTGGTACACAGCATATGAGGCCTGCTGCTGCTGGATATGCACAAGTAGAAATGGGAAGTTAATATGGAATTTCTAATTAGGGTCACATACTAATGAACTCTCTCTTCATGTTAGTTTTATGCCGCTTCAGAAATTTTTTATCATATGCTTAAAAATTTATGGCTAGAAACATTAATGAAAATGAGGCGTGAATTGGAAATTGTGCTATTATGGAGATGAGTATGGCCATGGCCAGGCTGATTTCTAAGGAGGGATCCTTTTATTGCCATTTTTTTTTGAGGAATGAGAAATGATACAAGTAGAATTAATGACTAGACATATTCTTTGCCCTGGCATGGCTGGCGTTATTATATTTAAAGTTATAAAAGCTGGATTTAATAAAATTTTGAATTAATTATAAGGGGAATTTTAATCATAATTGGCAGTCTTCTGCAAGAAATAAAACTGTAAATCAGCAGAAGGGCAAAATTAATATAGTGAGGTGGTTATGCTTCCATACACCTAGACATGTGTGTATATTAAATATACATCATTAAATATTAAATATATTTATGTATATGTACAGACATGCTCATACACATATAGGTACAGTGAACATTTTTATGTAACTTTGTTGCTAAAGGCTATCTGCTTTCCTTTCTGCTTGATAACACAATTGCTCCTAAGTTCTGTGGATGAATGTTGGGGTATAAATTTTCCAGAAGTGGCATTTTTGTCTCTGGTATCTTGTAAAAATCAATTGAGCTCGCTATTTAAAGTGTCAAACCTGCAAACGCTACCTGCTGTATTGTTTCCTTTGGTCCCACTAAAATTATCATGCAGTCTTGTATAAAATATATTGAAAACATCTGCTAGTCTGTCTCATTGGAATTGCCTTTGGAAATAGTCTAGTAACTTTTGACAGTTGGGCTTTACAAGGATATTGATTTCCCTGTGGCTTTATCATGGAAAAAAACTGATGAATGGTCAAAAGCTGAAAGTGATATAAAATCTGGTTTATAGTTTTTATATGAATCCATATAATAAAATAAAGTAGGTTTATAAAACATAGTAAGGTATGCCCTTGTGAAAACATTAGAGTTAAAACAGAATTTTGCAGCATTTTTGTGCCATGGATTACTTGTGCTGGGGACACCAGAAATATTTCCAGGCTTGGATGGACAAAGGAAGTAATGTTCTTATTGAAAACAATACCATATGTTGCTAATAATTATGTGATGTTTGGGAGAAGATAAGCTTGCACAGAGTACTGCTTTTGGATTTTAAACATTTCCTTTTGAAATATGTTATTAATATTGAACAGGAACCAATGTGGGAAAAATACTGTTTCCTCAGTCCAATAACAAGGAGAAATAGGCAGCAGAAACAACTAACTGATTGGGCATGTTACATGGGAAACAGGAGCTGCAATCTGGGCAAGAAATGCCTTTTTGTACACCTGAGGAGCTGAACAGGAAGAATTAGAAACAACATTGGCCATCTGTATTGCACCAGCAACAACAAAAGAAAGTAAGAAAAATATAGGAAATGGAATTGATTTCTTTCTGGAGGAAGTAATTACTTCACTGGTCAATTAAATATCAACACAATGAGAAGGTGTTGAGGTGGAAGCAGGTGTGTCAGTCGTGCAGAACAGGGAATTTGTGTGTACAGAATGCCCTGAGGGCTGGAGGTGCACGTTCATCTCCAGCCCAGCTGGGTCCTGTCCTGCAGGGAGGGGCAGGGAGGTGGTGGGGGGCTCTTTCTGGATCTCAGCAAGAGAGGTCTGGAAAGAAGTGGCTTAATAAAATAACTGCTTTAATGAGAGAACAAAAAGAGGAGTAGCAATAGGGAGTAAATCTAGCATTCTTTCATGAGGTGGGGACCCTACACTGGTGTAGGGTTGGATGGATGCTGGAGGGGAGTTCCCCAAGGTGTTGCCTGTGGAGGGATTTTCCTCCTTTTTTCGGTCACTTTCTTTTGCATTGTTTTCTGACAAAACCCAGCTGTCTAGAAGGTGTTTGCAGAAGCTCTTGCTGCCCTGCAGGGGAGAGGCAGGGCCAGGCTCTGGGGAGAGCTGCCCACAGGGCTGGACCAGGCTGTCCAGGGGACAGTGTCCTGCACAGCCCAGGCTCGTCACAGGCTGCTCAGGTGAGCACTCCCCTGGCTCACCTGTGCTTGGCTGTGCAGGGGTCACTGACAAGTAAAGGCAAATGGCCTCAGACAACTGCCCTGCAGAGCTGGGTGGATGCAGGGGGATGAGAGCCATCACCAGGCTGCTTCTGACCATTCAGCCAGTGCTGACCAATTGCCACTGCAGAACAGATGTCCTGCCCCTTAAGATATGTCACCAGGGCAAACTGTGATGGGGGTGGAAAAAAAAGGAAAAAGGAAAAAATGAAAATCAAGATATGCATATCCTGGATTAGTGAAAACTGAATTTAAACTGGCACCTGTGGATTTTGTTAAAAAGTACCTTTTGCACCGCTCTCTAAATGATCTTTCATTGTGCAAAAAAGAAGCTATGTCAACTTCTGCTGGGATACCTTGAGGAAAGGGAAGGTTGTCCCAGAAATCCATATCCAGGCTTGGGTGTTGTGCCTGAGAAATGTTGGACCAGTGGAGAGAATTCAGAGCAGCACAGTGAGCATGAGCAGAGCATACCCTGCAAAGTAGGATGTGAGGAAAAAGTGAACCTGACATTGTCTCCTTGCTTTCCCCAATCACTCAGTAATTCTCTCGTCTTTCCCATCTCTCATGTCTTTGAGCAGAACAATTGTTTCCTGTTCTGTACTCCCTTTTATGAGAGCTTTTAGTTGGCTCTGAGGCTTCTGAGGTGCATTTTCATTAAAGAAGGTGCAGCCAGGAGGTTTGCTGAAGGCTGCCAATGGAACTCAAGTCTCCAGAGTTTGAGTAGTAGAGTTATCACTGAACCTTTCTTCTTCCATAAGAATATAAGAGCAGACCTGAACTATAAATGGTGGGGGGAGAAGGAAGTTTCCTTACTCCAAGTTGAAGGTCAATCTTCATTCTTGGAAGAGTGATGAGTAGAATTGTCCAGCAGGTACAATTGCAAATGGAAAAAGGAGCAGGACATGAATTCCCTTGTAAACTCCTCTTTGCTTCTGTTGCTGATTTTCACTCTGAGCACTCACACGGGCACAGCCATGGTTTATGAAATCAGGAAACAAAATTGGAGCTAGCAAATGAGTGTAGGATTGGTTTGAGCTGTTTGTGTGGTCTCCAGTGTCCAGGTGTGGTGTGTGCACTGTGGAGCTCCATGGGAAGGGTGCTGCATCCCAGCCCTCATTCCCTTGGCATCACAAGGAAATTTTTGGGACTGTGACAGTCATTTGCAGAAGCCTCCCCTCCTGGCAAGTCTAATAGTGCTTTGACAGTGCTTTAATAGCACCCAGTTCTTTGGGTTTGGAAGTGTAAAATTTGCACTTGGTCACAGCAGCAGGCAAACCATTGCTATCATTGTCTTGCACTTCATAGCTTTGTGGACAGGTTACCTTTACCTGGCAAGGAATTCCAGCAATTGGATTGCTTCATCTTAAAAGCCCTGACTGTGATGAAAAGAGAAAAATAAACCTGCAAGGGGCAAAATATTTGGGATTTGATAGAGAAGTAAAATGAAGCATTAGGATTTACACATACAAGGAGTTTGTGCTGTGGCTTTATTTGTTACAAACCAAAAGTATTGGGTACTTGCCAACCAGAAGAAAAATGTATATCCTGAAAGATATTGAAAGAGAAATATTAATAAAGGCTGATATATAATAGAGTTGAAAATAATGAAACGCTGAAAGGGTATTGCAATTTGATTTTTGAGAAGATGGCTAGATAAGAAAAGGATTCTATTCAGATTTATTAATAATTTCATACTCATTTTAATTAGAAATGTCATAATTCAATAGACAAAACATATTTTATAAAGCAAACTTGATCCTGACTTAGGAAGTAGATGTATAACTTTAAACCATTTTTTTAAGAAAAAATAAGATGCTGCCTGATATCTCATGAATTGTGTTCTGTCTTGTATTCAGCTTTTGGGTGAATGTTTCTTCTCAGCCTTTTAGAGTTAGGGTTGTTTGAAACTCAAAAGGATGTGATAACTGTGATGAACATGATGAAGTGTGCTGGGTTTGAGTTTGTAATTGCCAGTGGGAAGCATCCACTGACTCCTCTGCTCAGAGGGAGCGTGGAGGAGAGATCACAGTGAGGGTGCCAGGGGAAGGAATGATCATTTACATTTCCAAAAATGAGCTGACAGAATTGAGACAGGGCACTCTCATCCTGGACTGTGAGAATTACCCTTCTTTTAATTAATGCTGTTACAATATTGCTGGCATTAACTGATTTTTCAAAAATAATTTTGTAATTGAACTTGATTTTTAACATTGCTACTACCTTCTATGCTCCATGAAGGCATTTTTGCTCATAATTTCAACAAAACACTTTAGGAATCTCAGCCACTTATAAATGCTGCAATGAAAAGCTGAAGAAAGTTGATGTGAGAACATTACAGCACATCACTTGATGAGGTAACTTAATAGGATTGCTACTAGCAAGCTTCCTCTTAATGGCTTTTACAAACTATGGTTTATTATATCAAACTGCTGCTATAAGAAGTAAGGAATTAAAGTGAATGAATTAGACATAAAGGGGGAAAGAAAAAACTTACAGAACTTATGGCCCATCTGAGGTTTATTTTTCATGTTTTAATTTTGTTACAATAAATAATTGCAAAAAAATTAATTGTATGTTTAGTAGCATAAAAGTATAATAAAAAAATTGGAGTGTAACTTTAAAACAGTCATCAGCTGTAAATGCAGTCGTTAGTCCACACATCTCACTACATAACTGATGCTAGCTGGCATTTTGTGAACTACAAACTCGAGCTGCAGCTCTGATGTCCTGTGGGGCAGAAGGGAGGTGGCAGTGCCTGCCCAGGTGAGGCTCTGAGAGCACCAGCAGCAGATCAGGGTGTGCCTTTGCTGTGGTCCAGCCCACGGTTCTTGCTGTTACCAGCATGAACTGCCCAGCTCCTGCTCACTTCATTGTGCTTTTCAGAGGCACAGTCATGGTGGAATTTTGATCCTGCAGCACGAGTCAACAGGGCTGGGCACAAGTGAAAATACCTTGAGACATCCTGGTATTTTCTTTTAGAGTAAGTTATTTCTTTCTCAGTCACTGTTTTCACATTTGACAGGTCTGTAGGATGGAGAAATTGCCTTTTTCAGACCCAAGCTGGACTGGGGAGGAGAGTGAGGAGTTGGGAGCTCATCAGTGTCACTGACACAGTCATGATTATGCAGTCCACAGACCCTAAACTGTATTTCTTCCCTAAGCCATGTGGTTATAAAATAACAAAGGTGTTTAGTGAGTTGATGTGGCTTGAGTAGTTAGGATTCCATTATCTGAAAACTAGTGGGTTAAAATGTCTTTCATGATTTTTAATGAAAATTATTTGAAATCAAAATTATTTCTAACCTAGACTGGTCGTTTATTGTTGTACTCTTTTATTTTGTTTTTTAGCACCTAACACATACAAGAGTACATGGATTTATTCATACATAGAAGTCAGATAAAAATACACAGAAAATATGTTGTAAAAGAGCAGTTTGTTGGCTGATGTTGTGCTTGAGTGGAACATACAAAGGACATTTTAAGTATATGCTGGTCTGTCTCACTACAAGCCTAAAGACACCACATACTGAGTTACTCGTTCTTTTATAATTCAAAGTCAAGCTACTGTAATGCACCAATAGATTTTTTAGGCTCATATTAAATAATGAATTTTCACAGTACATGCCATAAAGTGAATTGGCAGGTTTGTGAGTGATTGGACTGTAAATCTGAAATGAGACTCACTTCGTCACAGTTTCACTCCTTCCCACCAACTGTTCAGATGCCTCAGGTGCCAGAAAGGATTAGAAAACCCTGTGAGAAGGGCTGGCAGTTCTGCTGAGGATGGGAAAATGCAACACTTCTTTTCTGCTTTTAACTGAACACAATGAGCACAGTATGAAGCTTTACATTTTACAGTCTTAGCCTGGGCCATAAGATGATTCTATTACAATGCATCACTTACCTTTATGTTTATAATCAGGGCTAATGCTATAAAGTTACATCCTGCAGGTGTTTAACCCTGTTTTCAAGCACTGCTTTTTGTTATACCTTGAGATATGAAACATAACCAAGTAGTACACAGTGACAGAAAAGAATTTAAAGTGGTGGTATAACTTTAAAATGACTTTTTCTTGATTCTCTGATACTAGTAAAATTTTACAATGAAAGTCATGTTTTAAAACCCCTCCCTTTGTCATCCATAAACTCATTTTATGTTCCCAAAGGCATTGCAGGGAATGCTGCCATGAAGTGGAAGTGCCCAGCAGGAGTGAGCTGACTGTGGCTCTCTGAACCACCTAATCCTGGGACATGACAGGGCTGCTGTGCTTTGGTTCATAAAGGAACTGCCACTGCCTTTATTAAGGCCCCCAAAGTTTAAGTTTTCTTAACAAAGTTTTGTTGTGCTGAAAGAACTCAGAGCAAGCCAGCCTTTGTCATAAACTGATCAGCTCCAGGCAGAGATTGCCTGTGCAGGTAACTCTCTGTGCACTGTTGATTTTGGGAGGTAAGAGGAGTTTTGCTGGGAGTTGGTGGATTAGCTGTAGGCTGTTTAATCTGGGCTCCTAGCCTGAACAGAGCTGACAAAATGCCTAAACCCAGGAGAGCAGCATTTCAGCCTTATGAGAAAGGTGTAGGTTTAGCATTAAAATAATGCAAAATCAAACCATGAGAGTCAAACTCCTTTTCACCACAGGCTCCTGGTTCCACCACTGCCCATACAGACTGAGCTTTTCCTGGTGCTTTTGGGGAGTCCAGGGAGTCAGGCCCTGGCTGACAGGCTCTTGCCATGGATGGGGGTCAGATGGGTTTTGGTGTCTGAGGACTGGAGCAGAGATGTCAGCCAAGAAAAATCACAGCAGCAAAACGAACTGGGTGTCTCCAAAGCTGTCATTGTTCCATTGGGTTGGAGGGCCCTTTCCCTCATTTACAAATCTGGTGCATGCTACGTGTGCTTATAGAGTCCCTGAATTTTTCACTTCTCTTTAAAATAGTTGATAATGTTTGTACATCAAGAGATTTGTTTGATGCCTTGTTACCTCTGCAGGTTAGAAGTTACTCAGCAGCTCAGGTAGGAGGGTTGGCAAAAAAAAAGTTTTCTCTTATTTTTTTAGATAAAGATATTTGCCTTGAGAGGAAAAGGTAGGTTATATGATGCATTCTATGCATATTTTGCACATGTAAATATTTATTTTTTGTTCTAAAAAAACACTGCATGAAACATCATCCTGAGTGAGGTGATCTTTGTCTCTTTTGTGAGAACCATTAGAACTTACCCCAGAATGCTGTCAGCCTCCTTGGCTAATTACCAGACAAAGCACTGATTAAGATTGAACTCAAACAAATAGATTTTGCATTGTCTGAAGTACATAGATCAAAAGTTAAAGCAGAGTTCTTTTGAACAAAGAACTAATAATGATTAAGAGCTACCTTTTTTTTTCTCTTGTACCTTTCAATTGATTGTGGGCCTGCCTGGCTTGATGGATTAAAATCAGTAATTAAGAAGCTGACAAAACAATACATTACAGAAAGGATAAGAGTCAAAAAAATTATACAAATGATCCTGACTGTAACATTTAAAGCTTTTAGCTTTTTTTTTTTTTTTAGAGTGTAACACCTTTGTACTTTTCCCCCATTTTCCCCAAAATCTCAGCATTGCAAGCAAATTAATTGGTGTCATGTTTTCAGCTATGGAGAGGGGAGCCTAAACCATTTCAAGAATTTAAGAGTAGGGAATGAGAAGGGAAAAGGTTGGTCTTGATGATCTCAGAGGTCTTTTCCAACCTAGTTAACTCTGTGAAAAGAGAGTGTGAATGTTAGGGTGGAGAAGAGATCAAGGATGAACTGTGGAATCTTGCACTGTTTTCTAGATGCTAAAAAAAGGGGTTGCCAGGCTATACTTTGGCTATACTATAAACTTTCACCATAACTTTAGTGATGCCACTGATATCACTTTTAGAAAGTGATATAACACTTTAAAGGAATAAGTTAATACTCAGTTTACAGAGGTGCCACCCTGCTGCTTCTGTTCATGAAAGACTGTCTGAGGGGATAGAGGGGGCATGCTACAAAAAGGTGGCTGAAATGGTCTCAACAATAATTTCACCAAGTTGCTCTGGCAGCAGCAATCTGAAAGGTTGTGAGTAGAGCCAAGATGGAAGAAAAAACATTAACTGTAAAGTGGTGTGATGAAGTGAGAATTTAAGTTCTCTAGATGGATATGAAGTGCTAGATCTTAGAAATGTTACACAGAAAAAATCTGCAAGATTTTCCATGAGCTCAAGATGATGAATTTATGAGAAGATGAAAAAGGGCCTGGAAACTGATGGCAATAGGAGAAAGAAAATTCTGCTTTGAACTTGAAGCCATTGTTAGATATCCATGAGGAGGTCTGACAAAGACAAGATTTAATTCCAAATATCTACATTAGAGAGCTGACCCCATGAGTCATATGAAAATGTCTTAGGAGATGATAAATGGCCAAATCTAAGATGTGTAGGGAAAAGAGTGAGAAAGCAAGGACAGGCACCTCTTAGAGCCCCTAGAAAAAGCTGATGGCAGACAAGGAGCTGACAGAGAAAATGAGGGAGGGCAATTACAGCAGGAATTATTATCAGTTGTCTGGCTGATGGCTCAGAAAGTGGGCTGGAGATTGGGTGAGCATGAAGAACTGCCTTTTAGCTCTGGCTTACAAAACATTCATTAGAGGGCTTTGTCAACCACATTTCCTTAAGCAGATGGATTGCTTGGGAGGGCAGACTGTCCCAGGAAAGCCCTGGATATGATTGTGAATTCTGCATCCAGCAGGTTTAAGGAGGTTATTTTACACAGACAGGACTGAACTGTAGAACCAGAGGGGAGAGAGTGGTTATGGAAGAGTGGAAAGAAAGGAAACTGGTGTCAGAAAGGGAAGAGAAGGATAATCTTACATGAAGCAGCAGAGGCCTTCAGGAATCTGAGGATGGAAAGGCTTTCTTGAAATAAAATAAAGAGATAATAAAAAATAAAGAGAATGGGGGTCCTTTTTAGCAGGAAACCAAGCCATGGTTTCAAAGGCTGAAGGGTTCAGAGTGAAGTCTGTGTGTCTGTCCTGCTGCTTCCCTATGCACAGGGGCTGCACTAACCAGGATCAACATTCCTAATCTCTCTTCGTGGCAGAAAGCCAAGATTTATACAAACAAAAAAAGCCTGAACAGTTTTTAGCAAAAAGACACTAAATGGGCAGTATGTTCTCCACTTTTATAGTGAACCACGGTGTTAGAATAAAAATAAATAGTAGCACAAAGCTACTAGGAGTCAGAAATGGAACTTTCTTAACTTCATACTTTCTTGTTTTAAGGAGAACTATCTATTTTCCTAATGAGGTATTCTAGTGCAGTGCATTTTTATATAATGCTAATCTTATTCTTCTAGTTTTCCTTCATTTGCTTTTAATAATACTTATAAAATAGGATAATCTGTAGGTGCTACCAAACCTGAGCCTTCAGGCTATTGCAATCACACAGTTAGAATGTAATTATTGTAAAGAGACAAGTTGTTGTTATACCTGATTATAGCTGGAAGAGAAGGTAATTGAAACAAAATAAAATCAAGAGTTTGGAAAAAACTCTTGCATTTCTCAATATTTTTGCTATTTTTACCATGTGTCACTTCAGCGTTTTGCAGGTTTTTTTTTTAATTATTTAGTTATTTTTCTAACTAAATTAAATTTCCTGGTCACTTCTCTTAGTGCAAGACAAAATTGCTTTTGTTGCGTCTGTGCTGCCTTACTGGAATAGTTATGCATAATAATGACTTAAACTTGATAATGGCTGAAACTTCACGTTCCATGACTTATTTTTGCCTTTTAAATACTTCTAAGGCAATTTTTAGGGAATAAGAGTTCTTTTTTATGAGAAATATTCACACCAAAGGTAACAAAATAAAAGGCAAAGTCAAATACTCCTAAGGCAGATCTCTTTGAATCCATGGTTGGGTTAGTTCATTTTGCTTGTATGTTGGATATATCTTTAGTGTGAAACACCTTAATAAGCATCTTATAGATGCCACATGTAGGTTTTGCAACAGGATGTTGCAAATTCTAAATCTGTACTTGTGTCCAAGGGAAGAGTTGATAATTTAATAGAAAAGAAATCCATCAGGAAATCCCAAACAAACACAAAAATGTCCCAAGAAGTTTCAAACCCACAAACTGAGCACTCAGAGAAATGCTTACTCCTCCTCTGCCCTCCTACAAATGAGGGAATCTAAAATTAGGAGCAGTTCAGAGGGTGGAAATGTGAGAGCAGGCATTTCCTTCAAATGGAGGAGTTCTCTCAGTCAGTCCTCCTGTAATTATGAAATGGCTACCTGGGGGGAAAAACAGATGGAATGAAGCTGTTGGCCTCAAAGTAATATTAAAAAAAAAAAAAAAACTCAGACTAATTAATTTTGATCTGAAGCTACCTGCCTTTGTTATTTACCTGCCCAGCCTACAGTGACAGCTCAAGGAATTAGTGGTAACCTAATTATTGTCATTAAGCTGGTGTACCCAGTGTGGGTTTTCTTGTGTTGGACTTTGTTGTTGTTGTTGTTTCCAAATCTCCATGACATCCACAAGTAAATGTAAAAGAGCAGACAATAATTAGGCATACCTAGAAAAATACCCCCCCAAAAAGATATTTGGAATAATTATCTGTTTTGCAGCACCAAGTCAGCAGTTTTTGCAAACTTTAAAATAAGATTATAAAGATGAAACAAGAAAGGTTATTTCAGCTTTTAAGAAAGAAGTAAGCAATTTTAAACTGTACTCTTTCCCCAGGGGGAGTTTAGAAATATTTCTAATGAATTAAAGTATAATAAAAGTATTTACCTGGATGACAATGTATTTTTCCTAATAATTTCTTAATTTCTAGAGTGCTCAACTGTGGCTCTCAGGAGTGTGAGGTTAAGGCAGTATGTTTCCATGTTGAAAGTATATACTTTACTCCTTTTTGCAGCAGGTGTTTTTTTGAGTAAGAGGTATTTGTCTTTCCTACAGATTTTTGAGAAATCAGAAGGTTCCTGCCTAATCCGATGGGACAGCAAAGGGCATTTATGAGAGTCACGTTTGTGAAATTCTCTGTTTATTAGAGATGAATGGGGAGTAGATTTGTTTCAAACAGTGCTTACCCCTCAAAAAAAAAATTAAAAAAAAAAAATAAAATTGAGTCTTGGCATGGATTTTCAGTGGCTGCAGGTTGTGGTCGAAGCAAGGGCAGGCACCAGGTGAGTCAAGAAAGTGGCTGAGTCCCTTAGGAGGTTGTGGAGTGGAAAGATAAAAATCATCTGGTTTGACATGTCCTGCAAAGGTACAAAGTCCAAAATGAATTTCTGGGAACTGGCTCTAAGTTAGTGAAAGAGTCACCAGTGTAAATGGCAATGGTTTGGCTTTGCTCTCCAGTTAGAAAGGTGAGACTCCACTCAGGGTAACCTGGTAAACTTGAAGGGTTATTGGTTATAAAAGGAATGGTTGTGGCTTCTCCAATTTTTTAGTGCTGAACCTGTAATTGATTTTACCAATTTCAGCTAGAAAGTACTTTAGTCAAAGAGAAAATACGTTGTAAAGGAGTGAAAATCCCTTAAAACACTCGAAGTGTTTTGGTTTTTTTTTTTCTTTGTTTTGACCAGTGTTCCTGCAGTACAGAATGATGTCCTCATGGTACCTTTAACCTTTTTGTTCACCCCCATAGCTGAAAAGATTATTACAAGTCTACTGAGAACCTATGAAATACCATTGTTTTTCCCACTCAATTTAGACAAAAAAGCAATCACTCTCACCACTAAAATATAAAATAGAAATGGAACATAATATAGAAATGAAAAAAATAAAGGGTGTGGTCCTTTAAAATCTTAAATACATGAAACCATGGAAACATTAGGAGCAGAAGTGAAAGGTGGGAAGCAAGTCTTTAGGAATTTCAGTTAATAAGTGCATTCAACCAGGGCCATGGCAGAGCTTCAGGAACATCTGTGCTGCTGGGTCAGCCTGGGCTTTCCCCAAACCTCATCCTCTCCTGTGCCCTGGTGTGCTCCAGCCTCCCCAGCAAACCCCAGCCCAACACAGAGCTCTTCCTCCTGCTGCCACACAGCATGAGCTCAGACTGCCAACAGAGCAGCACTGAGATTAGACCTTGCTAATCTGAAAGTTATAAATTGTATCTGTTATGAAATGGACAAAAGTACTTTCTAATTAGTCCACTGCTTTAAAAATTAAATACATATAATTGTATGTGAAATTTTTGTTTGCCTGATAGATTGGTTTTGCAGTTGCAGCAAAATAATCCAATTAAGCCTTAGAATCTTTTTTCTTCCCTTCCCAAATTAGCCTACCACATTAATAATCTGTGTGTGTACCAATTTTATTCCTCGTTTCTGTACAAATACAATTTTAATTGCAAATGACACGTTGTTTGGTGCACATATTGATAGCTTCCCAGCGTGTTACATGCTTGGGGTTTATGAAGCCTTTAATATGGTTTCTTGTTGACACTTCTAAGTCCTCAGTTTCACAGTTACATGTTAGGGACCTGGTTGATATATTTGCTTATAAATATATAATGCAACAGTATATCCTTAAAAATGAAACACAGGCTAATTTTAGAATTCTGTTTATATCCTCTTTCTAAAAATATAAATGGATGGTTTCATGCATTTATGAGAATAAAACTAAATCCCAGCCGCACTCGGTGAGAGGAGGATGTGTAGGTGAGGAGGCAGGAGGGGAGATGGCAGTGAGAGCCCTGGACAGTGTGTGTGCCCAGCCCCGAACTCCTGTGTGCACTGAGGCACGGGGAGGCGGGGGGTGGGGGGCTGCAGCGGTGGGTGTAGCTGTGTGTGCATTGGGGTCTGCAGTTGGGTGCTGCAGTGGTGGCTGCAGCTGTGTGTGCACTGGGTGCTGCAGTGGTGGGTGCTGCAGCAGTGGGTGTATTGGGTGCATGCAGCTGTGTGTGCATTGGGGGCTGCAGCGGTGGGTGCAGCGGTGGGTGCAGCTGTGTGTGCATTGGGGGCTGCAGCGGTGGGTGCAGCTGTGTGTGCATTGGGGGCTGCAGCGGTGGGTGCAGCTGTGTGTGCACTGGGGGTTGCAGCGGTGGGTGCAGCGGTGCACGCAGCTGTGTGTGCATTGGGAGCTGCAGTGTTGTGTGCAGCGGTGCACGCAGCTGTGTGTGCATTGGGAGCTGCAGTGGTGTGTGCAGCAGTGCACGCAGCTGTGTGTGCACTGGGGCTGCACTCCGTGTTTCCCATTCCCGTGGGTTTGCCTGCAGCCCGAGCTGCAGGCACAGGGGCTGCAGGTGCCCCAAATCCGCTGCAGGTGCCCCGTGGCTGCCGTGGGCTTGCAGGAATGCTGGCAGAGCAACGCTGCCTCTTCCCAGCAAACCTCCCCGGGACTAAATTAATGGATCTCATATTGTATTGATTGTGGCCAATAAGTGCCTAAATGATTTGATGCAAGGCAGAGGGATTATGAAGGGAAGAGGGAAGAGGCAGCTTGAAAGAAATATGCGGTTTAATTACAGGATGAATTTCGCCAATCTACCTCCCCCTAGGAATTTAACAAATAGGCCTAAGTGCACTTAGCTGTTCTTGACATCTGTTGAAATGATATCTGCCCGTGATGAGGGAATCATGGGAATTGGTCTGAGGGTATTGTCAGGATCAGTGAGCCACAGGAAACTGCTTCTCTGGCTGCAAAATTAGACGACAGAAAAGCCTGCATTAGCAGTTTTAGGTCAAGCTGTAATGATTACAATTTCCATAACAGAATTCTGCTTTTTGATTGAATGTCACGGGCTCTGTCTTTAGAAAGACGCTAAGTAAATATTTATCGTGGTGTTGAAACATAAGCAATGAAATATACATATAAGCTGGAATCAAAATCAATTCCTGGGGCTGGTGTTGGTGGAAACTTGATCTATGACTTTCAAGAGAAATGTCCAGGTTTATACCTTTTTTTATGATGTGCTATGACATGTTATGAAACTCAGAATCTCTTAGGTAAACAATGGAGAGGGCATAAAACCCAGGGAACACAAAAACTGGAGCTTCAGCTTAAATTCTCCAGGAAGACAAGCATGGTGAAGAGTGATGTTGTGTATTTGCTCATTTTGATTACATCTATAATTCAGCAGGAAGTGTGTGTTGCTTAACGCTTTCCACTGCATTTTATAGCATTTATACTATACCTCTGCAGCAGAGAACCTGGCAAAACCTTTAAAGTCCTCAGAGACATAAGTTTCTTTGCATTATTTGAAAGCTGTGTTTTCTCGTGCTTGGAGCATTTATGTGTATTACCTCATAAATTACTTGTCATTTCTTTTGAAAAAGTAATGAACATGTATTTGAGGAGCTAAAACAAAGTGTGTGTGTGTATCCTGTTATGTGAGCTGCCTGTGCCTCACTGCCTGCCTGTGTGTGCATTCTCACTCTGCCTTTTGCCCATGCAAGAACTAAAAATCCACAAGATTAGGCCCAGGGAGGGGATTGTTTCTTCTGTATATAATGGCTGCAGTTGTTCTTTTTCTGTGATTTCCGTGCAAAATTTGAAAGCACAAACACATGGTTTGTTCATTTTACTGTAAAAGACAAGTAAGGACTTATGGATATATAAAACGTTTATTGTTAGGGGTTTTTAGAGATGGAGTAATTGAGGATGGAATTTTGGTTTGTGTAGCCATGCAGCATTTTCCTGGAAATTACTTTGAGTTCACATCCATCTAAATTCCTGATGCCCTTCTCTGTTTTACTGCAATGAGGTTAGCTGGGCAAACACATCCCAAACATGGTAAATCACAGCAACGTTAAAAATTTAGTATTCTGGTTGGCTTTTTTTTTTCTTGTTAAGTTCCTGAGAACATAAATACATTTGCATTGGTGATCCACAAAAATACAGACAGCAGCAGAGAAAGACACACAAGTTTTGCATTCCTGCTGTGTTTTCAGAGCCCCTCTGACCCCCAGGGATTTGTGTTCGTGTGAGGAGTTGGGCTCAGCCTCCCCTGGTGCTCATGGGGAGTTTTATCAAGCTGAGCTTTTCTGTGGAGGCAAACATGCAGGGATCTCTGCAGTACCAGCAGGCCCAAGTGTAGCCATCAGTTCTTGGAAAGGGAAATAGTTCAGAAAAGCAGAAGATTCTGCTTGAAAGTCTGGCAAGGCTCCAATAGGCTACACCAATGTCAGAACCTAAACATTTGAGTATCCATTTTGCCCAGCAGACTGAGTAATTTGGTGACTATATAGAAAAAAGAAAGCAGCTAATTGCCTCTTGAAAATACAAAAAACCCTCCAAATCAGCATGTTTTCCTCTTAGAGTGAGCTTGTAGTTACAAATTAAAAATTCGTTATTAATCTTTTAGTTGCAAGATTTGGGAGATTTCTTTCTAATCCTTTGAAATATGGTGTGATGTAAAATAAAACCCCAAATATCTGAGAAATTAAAAAGTATTTGCACACTAAGCATAATTATTGCCTTACTTTTGGAGTTGTCTTTATTTGATATCTCATTGCCAACTTTCCTGAAACAGAAAAGTTTCTGTGCTTAGTATATATCTTCTGGTAATAAGATTAAATAGAACGTTGATTTGTTTCCCTTTGCAGCTAAAATACTGAAGTCTTTTTAGCAGAAATAAAATAGGGATTTTTTTTTTCTCCATAAGTACCCAACATATTAAATTGTAGTATATTTATAATAACCAGGTAGGTTATTTCACTTTTATGTGACTATGAGCTCTCTGCCATAGTGTGTCATATTTCAGAGCAACTTCAAAACCTCTGTGGTGTCATTTGCACTTATCTAGACTAAAATTCTCTAGGCTAAGTTTGTTCAAATCTTGTACCCATAATTAGGCATCTAAATATAATGGCCTGGTTCTTGAAAGATGTGAGCACTTTTAGGTGCAGTGATTTGCTAAGATTTGCTGTGCTCTGCATTTCTAAATCCAGGCCATATATGTAGGCAGCCTAAATATAGATTCATGAACTAATTTAAGACTTAAACAGACTTCAAATGATTTGGCATGTTTCTCAGTTCATGTTATTCCTGGTGGAGAAAACCAGTGATTCCAGCAGTGATCCTTGTCTGCCTGGCCCTGATGGGAAAGGGCTGCTCCTGGGTTTTCAAAGTGCTTTTGAAAGCTCTGTAACAGCTCAGTGTTGTATTGTATTATGCCTCTTTAAGGCACAATTTCTGTCTTTTATATTCCAAATTTCTTAGGAATATAATGGAGAATTGTTTAGGTGGAGCCCTTTCAGTGGGGCTGAATTATGTATGGATAATGTGAAATGTCTGCTCTCTTCAAAGCCAGGTTGTTTAAGGGAACACATTACTTGCTTTGAATAAAACTCATTTTATATTTAACAGAGCATTTCCACCTGTCAGTGTGTTCCTTTTTGTTCCTGTGTTGGGGGTATTTTCAGGGCTTACAGAAAAAATGTTTCAGTGGTTGTTTCACTTCTTGAATCAGAATAAATTGTAAAAAGAGTTCAGTTATAAGTGGCTTTTATTCATAAATATAGGTTCTTCAAGACAAAACAAGATATTTGAAAATGTGGTATCACTGTCACAAAATCACAGTGTAATTGTCACTGCTAATACCATGTAGTTCTCACCAGTCCTGGCTTTGGCAACCAGATGAGAGAGAGTGATGGAAAAAAAGCAATTATTCTTCATTTAATGAGGGCATTGTGTGCAAACCAGTCCAGAAAGTCCAAACTGTAATTTGAATGTATTCATTAGCATCCTTTACTCTTTGTCCAACTTTCAGTTCACTTTCTTATATTTAAATTTCCCATCTTTACTTAATTGAGGCTTCTTATAATGGAGATCAGGCTGGGATGTAGAATGGAACTATAATAGTGAACTAGCACTGACATTGCTCTTTCAAGTTTCAGGTTGGTTTAGTTGGGTTTGTGTTTGGTGATTTTTTTTGTTTGGGTTTTTCTGGTTTGCTGGGGCTTTTTTTCACCTCTTTTTTTTTTTTTTTCCAAATCACATTATTTTTATGGGCATTAAAAAGTACATTCTGTAGCAGGCAGAGAAAAGACACATTTACAGAGAATATTCAGAAGTATATTACTGCCCTTTTGTGTGTAGTCTGCGTTTTATTAGGAAATGACAGTAACTCTATTCTCCTCTGAAAAGAAAATTTTCAAAAATGGATAGCAATGTTTGTGACACAGGGTAACAAAAGAATGGTGTTAAGCAAATATTGTGGTGCACTGTTTCTCCTAATGCCCCATCATTTCATTCTCCCTCTCACTGTGAAGGGATTTTCTTGCACACTTCTTTACCCTCTGAAAGAAGAGTAAGGTTTAAAAAACATTTAGAGCTATCACGGTGTTAGAAAAATATCAACAATCAAGTTGTTAACATACATCCACATCTCATGAACCTGCTGTCAGTCTAAACAAGGAATGGAAAGTCTTGCACTCGTATGAAATCTCTGCAATTCCTTGGGAGCTCAGTCTTTTCAGCTCTCAGACTGGCTGCTGCTGAGCCAACTCAAGAGTGTGTTGTTTCTTTTTTTTTTAAGAAAATTCTTTCCAGTGATTAATTTAGTTACTTCCTTGCCCCCTCTTTTTTTCATGCAACGTGAGTCATTCATAAACACTTTGTGGTTTAGGCAGCAAGGTGGGAGCAGGAGTATCTACAGAAAAAGAAAAAAAAAAACCACCAAGAAAATGTGTAGCCAGAATGACAAATCCTTAGGCACAGCTATAAAACATACAGATCAGTAGCACAGAGCCATAAGAATATATTGACTGTGGCTCAAACTCATCAGAAGATTGATCAATCCAGCTGACTTGCATTAATTGTGAAATAGAAGGAACGCTGCGATCAATGATAGGCATGAAAGTGCAGCGGTAATGATGCCACATCCAGCTAATCCAATAATGGAGAACCTGATGGATAGCATATTGGAATTCCACTGCTTGGGCCCCTGTCACAATAAAGTATATCCTGCAATTATGGGGAAAAGTCGAGCAGGCAGCAGTGGAGGCAGGCTAATCGGGCAGTGCTGCAGTCGTTTTCCTGATTAAACACGGCGTTAAGTGGCACTCAGACACTGCACCTCGCCGGGCTGCAAAGGGAAATCCTGAAATCCATGTGAAACCATGTATTCCAGTCAATGCAAACTGTGAATATTAAGATGTGTGCAAGATCTCCAGTTAACTGTGGGCATTTAAACACTGGTCACTGGTCTCTCATTGCTGGCCACGAGAAAAGACCATTGCTGAGTTGTGAGCCACCAGCCACCTGCGCTGCAAATCTGTCTGGTTTTAGAAAGGCTTAAAGACTTGATGGGAAAAATAATACTTCTAACAGACCCATGAAGAATTCAAATTTAGTGAACTTTTGTCCGTGTTTGCCTATGGTCACTGCTTTCAGTCTGGTCAGTGTTAAGTGTTGATTGAAGGAAGAATAGTTTTTTAGTAATACAACTACAGCCAGACCTGTGGCTACAGTTTAGATTCACTTATTATAAAACCAACCTGAATTCTCTCCAAAATACAGCGTCTGTCACACTGAGGACTAAATCTTTCAGTTCTTATTAAAGTATTGACTTTTCTACTATTACTTTTATACTGATACTTCATTTTTATCGTGAAGTTTATCTCTACGAGCCTGCTCACTGTCATTTTGACTCGACTTTGCTGTGGGCTTGACTTTTTAAGACCCAGCTTTGTGTGGAGGATGGCAGGAGGCTGCAGGGTCCATGCAGGAGCCCCTTGGCAGTGGCTGTTTAAGGAAGGTGTGTCCTGCTCTCCTGTATCACCTTGGGGCACCTGCTGTGCTTGGAAAGGACCTCTGTGAACTGCAGAGGAGCCATGACTGGCTTTTTCCCCTTATCCCTTGTCAGAAGCATTTCTCAGTTATTTCATTCTGCTGGGGGAGGAAATGCCTGATCTTGGAGCTGCTCAGCATTCAGGGTGTCCAAGGGCTGTTGTTCCTGGGGGTTTCTGTGGATCACTCTGCTTTGCCTTCTGGAAATCACTGACTGCTTTCATTCCAGTTCTGGATGGGGATTTTTATGTTTCAGCTGTAGAAATTTTTCTGATAAAAGTGTTTTTGCATAAATGGGACTGAGGTTTTGACACTTCACAGGTCTTGAAACTCTTCAGTAGAACCTGGCTCTATTTCTATGAGCAAATGTAGGGGATTTTTCCTGAATAAAATAATTTTCTGCTCTCTCTGGGCTTTCTTCCTTTGAATAAGTCGTTGAGGCAGAGAAGTGTGGGGACAGTTATTTAAGCAAATAGCAAGCAAACTAAAATATTGCTGTTCCTGTTAAAGTGTGCTGGAAACAGCTGGTATGACAGATTAGGAGCTCTGCATGCCTTGCTGAAGTCTCTGACTCTGGAGCATCCAGCTGGGCATGTGTGAGCAGGAATTGTGCAGCCATCTCAGCCTAATGCCCTGCTCTAGAAAAGCCAGCACTTGGAGGCTGCAGCTCACATCTTCTCTTTCCCTTTTAGTGCAGTGTCATTTTCTTAGTGGGGAAATGATCAGCCAGTGTTTGTATGGGGCTTTTCTTCTTCCTCCCTAACATTGGTTGTACCTCTGGGGACTGAAGGGACAAAAGAAACAAGGGTTACAGTGTGAATGCAGGGATGAAATTAAGGAGATAATTTATCCTAAGGGTTCCAAGTATTCCAAAGTGTTTGTTTCAATAGAAGAAATTAATTAAATACTAGATTAATAAGTGATTGAAAAGCCCTGAAATGGTTTTCAGGCTGCTTAAGTGAGCTGACAACAAAGACTGTATCTTTCTGTTGCTTTGCAAGTAGAAAATAGAATTCATGTTCTTCATGGCCTTTTCCTTTAAAAATGTTGCAGTATAACCAAAATATAAATTGACCAAGTTGTGAATGTAATACCACCATCCTGGGTGTTAACAGCATCTCCTTCTGTGAGGAATGGCCTGGTACAGTGTGTGTTTTCTAAACCTATTTTTGATTGTGTGAAGTGTTCACAGTTCACTTTACACCTCCCATCATAGGAGTAATAATGAAGAGAAAGTGAATTCAGACTGTGATGGTAGCTAATTGCTGTGGAACAAACCCTTGCCTTCTCCAAGACTTTGTTAATTTTTTTTTTTTTTTTTGGCCACTAGGGAGTAATTTTAATACATGAAAACTGTATTCAAGTTATGTCTCAGCAGTAAATGAGATCTACTTACTTCTTTCCAGAACAATTAATTTCAAGCCAGCCTATGTTAAAGAAAGTACTGAGCAGTGTGTTTTATAATTGCTGGAGAGCTGTACATGCAATATTAGAATAGAAATATTGGGTTTCTTTTCAAGTTTTGAATAATCCCAGTAGACTTGCAAGCTGCTATGAATAATTCTGTAAAGTCTAAGTGAAAGAGTTCAGATATTTTCCCTCCTCTCTTTGAGCTTACTGTGGTTATTTGAGGCAAAAAGGCAAAACACCTCAATATTATGGCAAATGAAGACACTTTGTTAAGACTGAAGTAGTAATGAATAGCCTGAAGGCATTGGTTGAGACAAACTGACTCCAGCAATGTTTTTTTAAATGCTTATTTTTTCCTCTCAAATAAGTTGTTAGATGCTATCAGTCATCTTTCTGTTGCACCATGGTATCTTGATAACAGAGGAACTTCTGTGACCATTTAACTTGGCTGTCAGCAGTTTAACATCATTTCATAGGTGTGGATAAATCCTCACAGACATTCCTGAATGCTGTCAGAGGGCAGAGCTAGGTTAGACTGGAGGAAGGAATTGTTCCCTGGCAGGGTGGGCAGGCCCTGGCACAGGTTCCCAGAGCTGCCCCTGCATCCCTGGCAGTGCCCAAGGTTGGACACTGGGGCTGGGAGCACCCTGGGACATGATAGAGCCAGTCCCACCCCCTCCCATGGGCAGGGACACCTTCCACCCTCCCAGGGTGGAAGGTGTCCCT
>VZTT01059355.1:21566-37599 GCA_013400855.1 Buphagus erythrorhynchus | reverse complement strand
TTTTCTATTTGTGCTCTTGAACTAGAACTCGTAATGCAGACAATGACCCTGGAAGGTCTTACAAACTTGCAAGTGCTTGAAAAGGTGTTAATGCTTTTCCCCAGGAAAAGAGAGTGGGATTTTAGCCTCCTCCAAAGGATTGTTTCATCTATAATTAGCAGAAGCAAGATCATACAAATACAGAAATTGGTGAGCTAATTGCAGTGGACTGGCAATGAGGGACTCTACTGGGATCAATTAACATGATCTAGATATTAAAGGAAAGCAGAATGTTCCCTCTTTTTTCCCCTCCTATGATTTGCCACATTTTTCTCTTAAATACAGACTCTTGCAAGGTAAAAAAAGAAAGGGTTGGCTTTTATTAATTTATTTATTTTTAAAAAATATTTCCAGAGCAATAAAAGTCACCATGAGGATCTTCAGTTCTGCTGACATTCTGCTTGTTTCTTTTCCAGCTGAGGCCAAGAGTCAGGTACAGCTGGGTACCACTGGGAAGGGTTGTTGGCAGGTGGTCCAAGTTTTTTTGGTATTTAACAGCAGAATTGCTCTCATGTTGAATCAGACTGGTTCTTAAGCTCAGTACACTCTGGTGTTGGATCTCAGAAATCTGGAGTTTTTGAGCTTTCTGTGCTTCCAGGCACAGGCCCCCTGGAAAACACTGCTCTGGACCTGAAACCTTGGAGAAGGCTTGTAAATATAAATAATGAGTTAGAAATCACAAATGTGTAGTGGGGTAGATGTGTGTATTTTCACTGGGTGATGGGTTTTAAATTTGAGGTTTTTATAGTATAGTAGTGGATATGGGACAAGATGGAGAATTTTGGGTGGTGTCTTTCTCTTTGTTCATCTTCTTCCTTCTTCACAGAACTCAGGTAGTAGCCTTTGGTTGGTCAGTCAAGTGTTACTCTAAGAGTTGTGGGAATCTATTATTGGGTCAAAAGGATAAATAATATAGGTGTTAAACTTCTATTGGTTTGTTTAGCTTTAAAAGGCCTTGAAGCAGGCTCAGCTGGGGCCATTTTCCCCACTTCTAGCAACGAGCTAGAGTTGCTGTTGTACTTTCTGTAATTTCTGATAAGATATAATAAACATCCAAGCCCGAACACGAGAATTGTCTCAATCACCTTTCTGATAATCCTGGCTCTGAGGGAAAACAGATGAGACTGATGACAAACCACTAATGAGTGATGCAAAGCCCAGCACTGCACAAAGCCCACACCTGCACTCTGGCACATATCTGTGGGAGTTTTGCACTATTTATTTGTATTGTGGGATGCCCTTAGACCTAAACATAGGTGGTTAAGATACCTTTTCCACTGGTATTGTACATGATAATATCATATTACAACATATATGTGGCTATATTTTACTGGCAGTCACAGGGGAAGAATATTCTGTAAATACTGGGAAATCATGTCAAGCTTGCCAGCAGTAATGCATTAATATTTGAAATGTTCTGTGCTATTTTTCCATCTCATTGGAGCCATGCATGTGGCATTTCTCAGCTGAGGGCTGCTGGAGCAGGGAGGGGAGCTGCCATGGGCTGCAGTGGGTTTGGTGCAGCAGGAGTTACAGCTCTGCTCTGGAATGGGTGAGCTCAGAGTGCTCCTCAGGGGAGCACAGACAGAGCTCCAAGCACTTGGTGCTGGGCTGAAATTCACTCCAGCTCTGCTAGAACACCGTGCTTGATATTCTGCCTAAAACCAGTTTAGTTCTTGTTGGAAGTGACAGGGTGCCAATGGTCCACTCAGGAGAATATTTACTGCTTTTAGGAAGATTTAATCTGTGCTGTCCTGGTCCAGTGTGGGGTTGTTCAGCTTATTAAGAGCTGACTACCAAGGCTCAGCAGGAAGAGGAATTTCTCACCTGTCTGGCAATCACTATTCATGTGTTCCTCCTTGCCTCTGAACTACAGAGGAAAAATGGGTTTTGAAACTTGGTTATTGAGCACTATAAGGAGTAAAATGCAGTGAAAATGGACTGCAGTATTCTTTTTCATTTTTAGAAAATAATTCCAGACATCAGAGAGGAGTTTTATATAACCTGGTAATGAAGAATAGTTCTTCTCTTGTTCTCTGGGCCCCAGGCATTCCACATTACTGAAGCTGGAACATGACATGTACAACAAGGATGTATGAAACCTTTAAGAATTTTTTTCTAATACCTAGATAGCTGCTGAACTTATTTTCTTCTCAAAAAGAAGTGATTATAGACATATTTCTTCTATAATTAGTTCAGAACTATCAAATAAAACCAGAAGTGACTTGTCTTCCTTCCCCACTCTCCCTGTGAAATGCCAAGTTCATCTTGTTTCTCATGGAGATGGATATTTAGATAATGATAGCAAAGCTATTTAAAATGCAGACAAACTCCTTCTTTGCTTTCTTTTTGTGTTGCACTCAATCCATTTTCTGTTATAATCCCTATGGACTTGGGTATCAATCCTTTCCCACACCCCGCCCCCCATTTTGCTTATGCTATTGTCTTGCTTTGAGAAAAATATTTCCTCTTTTTTTCCTTCTTTCAGGGTAGGTTTAGTTTTGCAGTTTTTTTGGTTTGGTTTTGGTTTGTTTCTTTTTGTGTGTGTGAATGTGTTTTCAGTTTCTTTTCTCCTAAAGACAGGTGGTGGCAACACTGTTCTTTGTAAAGCAAGGACAGAACAGCTGGTGAGGTGCAAGGCCAGACCAGCAGCCCATGGCTGTTTCCAGCGTTTCAAAGTCTCCCTTGGCTTTCCAGAGGACTGGTAAATAAACTAAGCACACAGTTCTCTCTCCTCTAACTGGAACAGCAAAAAATGAATTAGAAAAAAAATCACAAATACACTAAATTTATGGTGTAGTACAGATGCAGTACCTTTCCTTCTTGGCTTCCATATTTAAATCCACACTTGACTTAGGAAAAATTTGTTGTAGTCTAATAACTATAAAATACTAAGAGGAAATAAAATCAATGTTGGCCCCAGCCTTAGAATGCAAACCACACACACACACTCTAAGATATGGTCAAATAATGCTTACTCAGGAGATTCAGCTCCAGGAATCGAGCAGCACTGAGAAGCACTATAAAATATGCAGGGAAAAAAAATCTGTGTAATAGATGCTCACAAATTTTTGTTTATATAAGATCAAGGTATTTTTTTATTCCCTTGAGGTAAAAAACATTCTCATTATTGGTATCTATCAGACTTGGACAGGTGAAAGTTGCTTGGTGGTTTTTTCCCCTTCTCTGCAGTGTTGTTAGTCCTAAGTCTCCAGGTTGCTAAAGGTACACATATGAATTCAGTGTTTCAGGAATCAAAGGAAAGCTTGGGGGGAAAAAATAAACCCAAAACCAAAACACCACCAAAATCAACCAAACAAAAAAACCCAAAAAACCCAAGACATCGCCATTATGAATTTTAAGTCTAGCTTTATTTAGTAAAGAATGCTGTGCAGTCATTTTAATGAATTATTGCTCCTGCCTAGCATGGGCAGCCTGCTCTGAGGGAGAAGTGTGGCTCTCCTGCCAGTCTGCATCTGTCACCTGTCACTGCTGCACACTTGCCAAGGGTAGGGTTTAGCAGGAGGTTTCCCATTGTTACAAAAGGGCTTTATCTTCACCAACAACCAGACAGAGGCACAGTGAGAGCTCAGGCTGAGGAAAAGGGGAAAAAATGGGGGAAAAAAGATCTAATTCTGTGGAAAATCTGATGTTATAGAGCAGATTTTTGTCTTTATTTAGAATGGAAGTAGTTTTTTTAAATTACACTCTTAAAACTGGAGATTTTATTTAAAGAGCTTTACGATGTGGATGCTTTAGAGCCACTGAATCTCTGTGATTTGGGGTCCCCAGCTCTCTCACTGTCCATTGGCAATCAGCTGCTGCAGGTTCTGGGAACCTGAGTCAGGTGCCTGGCTTGCCTGGAAGGCTCAGGTCCCTAAAAACCCATCAGAGCAGCAGCTGAAGGAGAGGGCAATGTGTCTAGAGAAGCTACAGAGGGGCATTACTGAGCAGAACATCCCTGCAGAATTTTCCATTGGTTTTGATCTGGCACTTCTGATGAACAGCTGTCCCTGTCACAGGCTTTGTCCCCAGCTCTAGGTATGGAAGGATACCTTTCCATCTGCCTGTTTGGTCATTTAAATAAGATTTTGCTGTCTCTGGACCTGTGTGAAGCTCTTGCTGCTCAGTTTGTCAGTGCTGCTTGGTGAGAGGAAACAGCAGCTCCTCCCCTCCTGTGCTGGACACTTGCTCCTTGTTTCCAGGCTTCCAGGACTATCCCATGGCCTCCCTAAACCTTCAGACTTCAGAGACCTGCATGCCATGCAGCAAGACAAAGGCAGTGTTTTCTCTAGAGATGCTCAGTTCCTGCAGGATTTATTTCTTTATGTAAGGCTGGGTGTTAAATACCAGAAATGCCATAGTTGAGACTTATTTATCTATGATGGGTATTACAGTGTAACTGAGCCCAGGTCATAATTCTTAAGCTAAAGTATCATTTAACAATGGAAGTTATTTGTTATTTGTAATTGTGTGTGCCTGCATCAGATACATCAGGAATTTTTATGTAAGTAATGAGACACCCCTGTCTCAGAATATGCATGCTGAGGTGTAAAAGGCCTGAATTCCAGTCTCTAGACACAATTAGAAATCAAAACAATTGCTGTGATATACTGAAAAACCAGACAAGTAACCTCATGCAGAGCAGCATTCCCTACCCTTTTAATTGCTGCTTATCCTGTCTCAGTAAGTGAGGTAATTGATGTTTTACTCTCAGAATTGATCTCGGTGTTTCAGGTAGTTAGCAGGCTAGGATGGCTTCTGTGTCACAGCACTGAAAATCGTTTTGTCTCATAAACTAATCCCAGGCTCAAAAATGTGGCACACCTGAAGGCTCCCTAGCTTCAAAATAATGAGTTTGTTTGGATCTTGGGTGCCCTGGACCGGATTGTGATTAATCTGAATAACCACACAGCACATCCCAGCACTGGTCCTGCTCTTTGGAATCCTCTGTTCACAGTTCTCCCCAAGGACCACCTACAGCAGAGCTCTGAGGAGCCCCACATGATTTCTGCTGGTGCTTTGTTTATTCCTGTTTGGGTGAGAGGAGTTGTTTGGGGTCACAGCAAGCTGGCTGAATAGGGGTGGGTTTCAGTTTGAGCAGCTTGACCCAACACCTGCCAGGTAATGTGCACACTGCTGCAGGTGTGGGACTCACTTTGCTTCTTCATGTATGCTAGTACAGCATTTCTCCAGAAAAAGGGAGGACTAAAATAAATAACATGCAGGTCAAAATACTTGTTGTAGCATTGCACATTTATCTCATTGCAAAGTTTAGTTTAGGAAGTTCTAGAAATTCAGGAATAAAAGCAGGACAGAATTGTTCCAAACCTTGGAAATGAAGTGAATAGAAAGCAGAGAATAAATGACACCTTGCTTGAGGCTACAGCTGTGGGGTATTGAACACACAGGCTGGGCCACCACGCTGGGAGTGTTACCTGCATGCAAATGAAGGTGAAATGCTCCATCTGAATGGTGTGTGCAGTTATTATATTGATTATGTATATTGTTGTGTGATGTTGGAATGAGTCATTAATATCGTGGTTTGGTTTGTTCCCTCCTGTAATGGAAACACACAGACACATAGGAAAGTAGAAGAGATGCTTTTCTCTCCTCCTCTCCATCTCTATTGTATGTAGAGCTGTAGATAAATGTGAGAAAACTTGTAGATGGAATTCTTTGTCCTTGATAACTTTCAATCTGGGCCAAGGTGTGGCAGAAAAGTGAAGATATGTATAGTTATGTGAAGAAAAGAGGCTATATTTATTGCAGAAAGAGGTGATATTTAGATCTTTCATGTTTATATAGTGAAATATTTCTCTCTGCCTTCTCAAGGGACAGGGTTTCAGGTCACAGTTTACCTCACCTTGTCATAGCTCATCACAGAGTTTTGTAGAGGTGTTGGGAGCAGCACTTTGATGCAAGAGGATGGCATGCAACGTGCCATTGCAATTATTTCAAGAAGTATAGACACAATGCAGTTTTGAAGCCACAATTTCAAGCTTGTTATCCTGGAGGTCACTGAAGAACGTGACATTTCGTTTGCAAAATGAGCCTGGCTGTGCATGCAGGTGCACACACATACACAAGTTTTAAATGTTTCCCTCTCCTTTGCTGTTTTCAGGACGGTAAGGCCACTGCTGTGGTCTCATTAAAAGGTGAAAGAAAGTGTTTAACTTTGTCAGCTGCACCTGATTTTTGCCAATGACTGCTCATTTTCTTAACAGAAAAGTAAAGTACACTTTAAATGAGACTTACATGTTCAAGGTAACCTTACCACTTCTGAGTGAGAAGACTACAGTGCCCTAATGGATGCTGTTATATGACAATCTCTAAATGTCTTTCATTATTAAGTGTTAAGGTTTCTTTTAGGAAAGCTTTAGAAATTCTTGGGAGAAATGTTTCATTGCAGCAAGCTATAGCAGTGCCACTAAAAATATATTGCTAATTAAAGTTTATTGACAGTCTCTGTAATGCGTTCCTGGAACAAGTCAAGGCACTGAGTAGTTATTGAATGCAAGGCACTGCATCTTCTATAGTTAGTTAAGCTGTTTAGGAGAGGAGATTAAGGTACTCTGCCCTTCCTTTGCTGTGTAGTTATTGGCTGTGGCTGCTGTGCAGAATAAAACACTTTCCTCTCAGGATACCAATGCTGCAGACTCCAAGAAACTTTGGCTTTGTCACGAGCTTTTCCACTTGGTAGCCATGGGCAGGTGGGGAGGTCAGGTAAATACTGCTGAGGTCTGAAAGGTACATCTCACCAGAAGGGAAAAGAATTGGGACTACTCAGAAAACAATTCCTGCAAAGTGCAGTTCTGAAGCTGAGCAAGGGTCTGCAGGGTTACTTTAGCTGTGTGTGTGGATATTGGTGTAGAAGATGTAAATCATAGCTGTGCAGCTCTAATGAGGGACAGTGTGGGGGACAGTGTGGGGGACAGCCTGGCTCAGGTGTGGTCACACCCAGCCCTGGGGCAGTGGTGCTGGACAAGAGCAGTGGCATCTGTGGGTGTGACTGCTCACACTGCAGGGCCTGTGCTGAACTGCTTCTGCTTGTATTGCTTATTTAGAGTCAGAGAATACATTGGGTTGTAGGGGATCTTTAAAGGTCACCTAGTCCAGAACTACATCTGATTTCTTGCTGCTATCATAAAACTGGAAAACTCTTGCAAGTTGTTACTTAATGGACCTTGGGTGTAAGCACCAGAATCATTTGCTCTGTCTTGCCTCATCTCTGGAATACTCTGAGACACAGTGAATCTATGAGCAATTTTGTAAATGCAAGGAACAGGATTTATTCTTCAGATGACTGCCAGAAGGCTTTTACTCTTCTTTAAATCACGAAGTCTAAGCTACTCATTTCAGTAAAGTTCCTCTGCAATTCTGTTGCTGCAAGCAAGGGCAAAGTACTGCCTCTGGGAAGTGAGATTTACAGTGCAAATCAGACCCAAAACAGGATTTTTTACATGGGGTATGAGTGAGCATCAACTTTCCAAAGTGATTGGTTTGTGGCTCTGAGAGCCAAACATTCTGCCTGCTTGTACAACCTACAGTTCCACTGAGGAACATTATCTGAGTTGTAAAAAACTATGTAAAAAGCTCCTTATGGCAGGCTTGGTCCTTGAGCTCATTAAATTTCGCCTGCTCTTTCTGCTGATTCAAGCTTCTTGCATGCACAGAAATGGCCAGAGGAGCTGTGTGATGGAGAGGGGGAGTGAGCCCTGATGCAGAGCCAGGTGGGGCTCATGCTGTGAGGGTGAGAGCAGCCCAGTGCAGGGAGACACACACGATTCACCCTCTGGGACTCACTCATTCATTCACTGAAAACCAAAGAAACCACACTCCTGAGTTTGGGTGTATTTACTGAGCATCACACACAGGGTGTGAAGTTCTCTCTCTAAACTTGACAAAAACATAATTCCTACACGTCTTCACTGTGCTTTAGGGAAAGAATGTCACCTGCAGAGTCCACAACTTGATAAACTAGTGCAGCAAAGGCAACCACTGCTTCTCTCCAAAGATTCATAGCAAAACAAGCCTGAGAAGTGTGGCAGAGGGCACAACACTCGTGTTTTGATCTGTGTGTGCAAGCACAGAACCCAGCACTGCATTTCCAGTGCAAAACAGAAAGGTTTCTAAATGTCATTAATGCCTTAAATTACCCCGATTGTCCTATTGAAAATGTGTGTGGATACTAATGACCAACTTTCATCTTGAATTCACATCCCTGAAATTCTCTCCCAAGAGCTAAAGATAAGCAGCATGTATGTGTTTCATAAGTAATGAAGTTATCCACCAAAATGTCAAGTTTTAGGTAGAATGATAGATGAGAACAGACTGTAATTTTAATGCACTTCATGGTCTTCACCTCTTTTTTGCATTCAAATTTTACTGACAAGAATATGTATGTAAAGTACATGCCTGTATCTGTGTCTATAAAGAAACAAAACCAAAACCAACAGAAAAAAAAATCGATGCCTTGATTAACCAACTAAATTACACTATAATAGGATGCTATTAATTATCTATCAGTTTAAAAACAATCCTGGAATATAAATAGTTGTTAATATTAAACATTATAAGGTTTTCCTTTTTTTATCTACAGATGAATAAAATAAGTTTTGCAAATGAATTTGCTGATGATTGATCTATGAGGTTTATACTGCAGAATGACCATTTAGTATGTTTTGGATCACTTCACATAAAAGAAACTATTTTACATATACATATACACCCACACACATATACACCCATATACACACACAGCCTTTCACTTTATGACACTCTGAAGATGAATGTTTTAATTGGAAAAAGAGCAGCTCTGAGGAAGGGAACAAATGAAAGTCTGGGTATCTGTCACTTCATTGGCTTCTTGCTGACCTGGCAATATCTGGTTTCTCAGACCAGTTCTTTCTGTAATGACCTCTCCAGCCAATAATGTGGATCTGCCAGATAAAAGCTGTGTTTTGGGTTTTTTGTAATTTGTCAAGCATCGGTGACTGAAAGAACTTGGTTTATTTTTTTTTATCAGCACACCAGCACAGCGAGTAGCCTTGCAGATGTGTGCTGATAGCACACAGGCTGTGTCTGGAGGGGCAATTTGTAACATAACTGGCTTTGGTAATTGTCTGGAAATCCATGCCTGTCTCAGTGATATCCTCATTGTCAGGCTGCTGTTCTCTGCTCTGCCTTGAAGGGTCTGAGTTCTTACCTGCAGCTGGAGTAACAGCCACCTTAATAGGCTAGTAGTAATTTTAAAAAAATCTATTTAAAGTGGAGTTTTTACTTAAACTCTGTTTTAATTTTAGCCTGTATTCTTGGCCTATAGTTTTTAGTTGTCATCTCTGCCCATGATCTTTACTTCAGGAAACCTATTATGCAGCACATCAGATTTATTGCCTTGTTTGGGTAATACAGACCCCCATAATTCAGCAGTACCTGATACTCAGATACTAATTAGTATCTCCAATTTCTTCATTCTATATTTACACTAGCTTCAGAGTTTATCACTTAATTGTTATTCATACCATTATCTGCAATTTTTTTTCCCTGCATAGAGTCTTTAAGGAAAGAAACTTAAAACCCTTTTCCCCAAAGGTGCAAGTTTTTACAAGAGTAAATTCTTGTAATAATGATATGCTTATGAAACAAGAATTATTTTTGCTGCAGTGAATAGGGTAATATCTGTAATATGCCAGCCTTGGTTTAGGCCTGTTTACATTGTAAGATAATAGACTATTTCTAGACTGTTACTGCTTTAACATCACAGTGTTTTTAATTATGTTTCTCATAGTGTCCATTTATTTTTCGTAGTGCATTACCTTCACCTTCAGATTATTCTGTATCATATTTTCTTTGCTATGCAGGGAAATGAAATGCACTATGGCCAGTCTTTTATGTATAAAAAGAGTTTATATTTGAATACTATATATTTGAATACTACCATAGATCAAGTTTCTCATGGGATTGCTCCATGCAGAGCATAGATCCAGAATTTTATCTTGAGTCTTTCCCACACAAGTGTTTCTCTGGAATGGTACTTGTAAAAGACATTTTCTTCAAGACCATTTTCCTAATTTATATTCAAGTCCTGTGTAGGGTAGTTTCCAGAGCCTTAATGTCCAGGGGTTGGTCATCCACAGAGTGTGGATCCAAATTAAACCCAGCACTGTCCTGGCCTGCACCATACTTCTCACAAGGTCATGGCAAAGACCCACAGCTCCCAAACTGGGTTTGGAAAACAGGGAGCTAAGTGTGTCACAGGCTGTGAGCACAGGGAAAGCTGCAGTGCTGGCTGCTGTTGTGCCATCCTGCAGGGATTTTACTCACAGGGATGCTGAAAAGGAAGAACTTCCAGGCTATGCTGCAGCACCTCAAGTTGCTTTTAACACTCTCAGGGAGCCAGAGGCAAATTTGGTCACATTATCTGTCTCTGTGATCTGCAGCATGCTTTGGGCATACAGCTAAGGCTGTTAAAAAACAAAGAAACCAAAAATTAAAGAAAAAAAAAAAATAGCCCAAGCCCCCTGTTTTAGGTAACTATGATGTTCAAGCAATGTGTAAAATCTTGATGAAGAAACATCTCTTATCATGCAGCTAAGAAAAGGTGAAAATTGGACTTTAAGGCTTCTCAGTTGGTTAAAGGAGCCATTTTGCAAAAGGAAATAATTGTCTACAAACTGTTTTAATGTAAAAATCTTTAAAAGTGTTTCTCTTTTATTTTTGGAGATTTTCTACTTTTCCTTGTCTCAATAAAATGATCCTGTTTGGAATATGTTGCTGATTTGAGGGCAAAAAGAAAAGGAGAGCGAGGAAAGCCTATAAAACTATAGATTATTTTTTATGGATGATGAGATGGTCCCCATTTGCATTTACAGCTTTACAAGGATTGTAGCGGTAGGCTCTTTTTCTTTTTTTGATGGAAATGCTTAATCTGAGCTCAATGGGCCATAATAATTGCCTGTTTCTTCCAGTAGAAATAAACCCACTTGTATGTGACACTTGAAACCGTAACTCTGCTTAGTATTACCCACGGAATTGGAGACAGTTCTTCACCCAAATATATTTATGACAGCAGCACCAGTCGATATACAATACCCAGCCAAGGGCATTGGAGAATAAATCAGTCCCTCCAGCCTCTGCTGGAGCACAATAACTGATGGTGGTAATAAAACCCCAGGAAATTAAAATTCTGTGCATGCAAACACACATACCTAGGCAAGAGAAACCCGAAGCTCTCTGTTCTGGAAAGAATTTGCATATGCATAGATATATGCATTCTGTACCCCTTTGTGTTAGAAACAGAGTGGAACACAAAGTCTCTGTGCTTGTCAGCACATTATCACCTTCTGAGACTGTCCTCAACATCTGGGGGCTTTCAGGAGACATGTCCATGAAAATTTAGGCATCTTGTAGTGAAAAAGGACGATCCCAGTTACTCCTAGAGAAAGAAATACTGATGGTATGTTAGAAAGCTTCTAGATGTTGCTGTAAGCAACTACCAAAGTCTCTGAAATCCCCATTTCCAGTTCATTTCTTCCTGTATATTTATGCAATTACTGATGTTTTTAATGAGTCCTCTGTGTTTGAGCACCTTGGGCTCTACTTTGTGGTACTGTGTGCTCTTGGGATGGATGCTGTTTCTTCACTTGTGTTTTGGGGTTTCACATGTAGTACTGAGAGGCAGTTTTAGATTAATACACAATATTATTTATACATTTATGTACAAGCCCACACTCTTTCCACATATTTAATAACTTGGAGTATTATTTCTTCTGAATTCTGCAGGGCCATGAGATAATGAACACTAATAAGTAATAAAAAGATGCAGGAAAGTGCCTGTTTCCAAATGAAACACAGCAGTGCACAGTGTGTGTCCTTGTGCAGCACAGCCTTTTTGTGTAACATGGCAAGGAAAACACCCAAGCATTTCATTTTTGACAGAAGACTTTTCCAGTCAGATGAGTGTCTAATGAGAGAAAGCCCTGACAGATGGATTTTGCAGATACTGTGAAACTGTATGGACTGTCTGAGAGTGTCTGGTGAAACACAACTGCTACAACTGGGAGAGGGTAATCTATGGCTTGATTTGAGCTGTTTAATCTATGTATGAATGAGGAGAAAGGTAATTTCTCAGTCAGATGATGAGCAGTCACCTGCTGGGAGGTAAGCTGTGGTAAAGGCTCTGTGAGTGCTCAGTGCCAAGCCTTCCTCACCTGGCTCTCAAGCTCCACTCTTCGTGTTTAGGTACTGACTGTAATAATAAAAACAGGCATATTGTTGAAATTCCAGTGATCATGTCTGCACTGTCCTTTTTGAGGTGTATAAAGAAAGGCAGCAATATCAGAGGGCCTTTCATTTACCACACATGTCTAGTTATGGTAAAACATCTAGAAGGTAAAAGACATTAGATGTTCACCTATTATTTTTCAGCCACTGGGACTGTGTGCCATTTCAAATAACCTCAATCCTGAAAACATTTTGAATTTGAAAATGTAAAACCAATACTTGGAAATGTTGTACTGCAACAGAAATGTTTTTATATTTCAGCAGATACTTTCTGTAAATAACCATATTGCCCTCCTATTGTTCTCTTTTCCCAGTCACCTAAGCCCTTTCTTTAAAATGACACATAACAAACTTGACAGCAAAAAGCCTTCCCAGGTGGACTGGTGGTGTTCCTGAACACCTTCAGGAATGCTGCTGCTCTCTCAATCTCCCATTCATGCAGAGATGGGTCCCATTTTCTGTTTGGTTTCCAGTTTCCTCAGAGCCAGGGCTTTGGTGTCCTGATGAAGAGAGGATAACTGATCAATATATGTAACAGATATTCAGTCTTTGACCTGTTGCTGTTACCTAAAGAAAACAAAACAGATTTCCCCATTCTAGTCCTGAACTAACTGGGGAATGGCACCAGCAGCTTGCACAGTATTTCCAAAGGGTGTGTTTTGGTTTAGAATGATGGAGCCTGACAGCACAAGTGTGTTCTAAGACTGCTGTCCTATAAAGGAGCTTGTAGTTATTTCAAAATTTTTCCTTGATAAAATCCTTCAAAGGGAATGAATCTCTTTTAGTCTTCCACTAAACTCATAGTATGTGAGAGCTTGACACAATGACACTCAACATACTGACCAGTCTTGAACTAAATTAAATAAATAGTTAATTGCATTTGGTTCATCCCAGAGCTGTAACAAAGTAAATTTAGGATAGAGAAACAACGTATTTAAAATTGCAGGATGTGCACAAGGTTTGCTTCCAGGCTCTCTTGATCATTAATTAAATATGTTATGGCTTTCAGTTTTTCTCATTTATCTGTACAGGTTTACATATTGTAAATGCATTATTTATGTTTTCCCTTAAGTGCTGAGTACTGCCAGGATGTTTCTCTTAAACTGGCACAGATAGAAAAAAAAGACAAAATGAGAGAGCAAATTTGGCACTGGTGAAATGCTCAGAGAGCTGCTTGTGTTCAAATGAGCCTTTCCCAGATGTATTTTAATAAACTTGATCTGACAAATAGAGGGCCAGGCAGGCAGATGGCATCCGTGTTTAAACTATATGAATTATTATTTTTTTTTTCATTAAGGTATGTTTGGTTTGTTTATATTTTTTCCTTTTAGTCTCATCCTAATCATGCCTTATCACCAAGCCTTGCTGCTTTATTTCTGGAAAGCTCCTAGGATGAAGGGTGATGAGGAAGCTGTCTAAGTGGATGTTCACTCTGGGGAAAGCCAGCTCTGAAATGGATTTTGTTGTTGTAGCTAAAACAGTTTGGAATTAACCATTTGCTGAACTTTGAACCAAGGGAGTTGCCACCATTGGTGTGTCCTGCACATTGCCCCCGTTGTTTTTCTCCTTTCAGAGTAAACTGAGTTTCATGCAGGTTGTTGAATAAAAAAATAATTTGAAATAGTGTTCTCACATTCATATGAAAGCTGTTTATTTTAAAGGAAATGGATAGTTTTCTTCTGTTGGTTGCACTGTCAGATATGGAGGAGCAGTTGGATGTTAAGATGTGGTCATCTTCTCATTCACTTACTCACTCTTTGCCTCTCTATTGTATTCTCCCACTGTTCATAAACACTTTTTCCCTGTTTTAAATACAATTTTTCTGGTGTCTGAGATGTTAGGTATTTTATGTTTCAGATTACAGTAGCAAACAGCTTCTAACTAAAACACAAAATTAACTATCTGCTTAAATAGATAACAACTATAACCCACTCTGTATTTGATATGCTCTTTTCTTGTTATCTTAGAAATTTCACCTTTTTTGCATTCCAAATCTTCCCCCTCCATCCCACCACCAGAGGTTAAAATCTCTAACAAAGAAAAGCTAAATAGTAAAAAAACCCTGAACAACCCAAACTCAGTTCTAACTTTGACTAGATGATCACTGTAGGTCCGTCCCAACTGAAGTATTCCATTCTATTTATTTTTCATCAAGGTGAAGAGGTTCCTGTGCAATTCAGATCTGAAATTAAGTCTTGAGACTTATGCAAGCACACTTGCAATGTGGACTAATATAACCTTAAAGTAACTCATAACTGGTGTAAAGTCATGAACTTTGTTAGTCTGCAAGTGACAGTCACTTCAGCTGTACTTAGTTTGACTCCTTAGGGGAACTGTAATTAGGTCTATGCTGAATTCCTTTACTTTTTATTCTCTGCTAGGAACTTTAAAGAGCATTTGTTTCTCTTAAGTTTGTATTTTCATACAGGGACTCTGTTGTAAAAATTCTATACGAGTAGAAGGTTAAGCCTGTAACTTTTTGGAACTCATTCTGTAATGAAAACCAGGCAGTTTTATTTTGTTTGTAGTAACCTAAGTTTGACTGAGAAGTTGCCATTTTCATTTTCACTACAGAGTAAAAATATCTTATACAAATGGGTATTGGTTGGTGTTTTAACTGTTTCTAAGCACAAAGTAGTGATAAGTGTATTCCAAACCTTTGAAGAGATTCTCAGAAGCATTGCATCCGATTTCATGTTTTATGGATTGTTTGTCATCTACACTAATGGCAGAACTGACTGTGATGACACTTTCAAGGCTAATTATGCTCCTTAATCATTCTAAAATTGTTCAAAATTTATATTTANTGAAGTATTCCATTCTATTTATTTTTAATCAAGGTGAAGAGGTTCCTGTGCAATTCAGATCTGAAATCAAGTCTTGAGACTTATGCAAGCACACTTGCAATGTGGACTAATATAACCTTAAAGTAACTCATAACTGGTGTAAAGTCATGAACTTTGTTAGTCTGCAAGTGACAGTCACTTCAGCTGTACTTAGTTTGACTCCTTAGGGGAACTGTAATTAGGTCTATGCTGAATTCCTTTACTTTTTATTCTCTGCTAGGAACTTTAAAGAGCATTTGTTTCTCTTAAGTTTGTATCTTCATACAGGGACTCTGTTGTAAAAATTCTATACGAGTAGAAGGTTAAGCCTGTAACTTTTTGGAACTCATTCTGTAATGAAAACCAGGCAGTTTTATTTTGTTTGTAGTAACCTAAGTTTGACTGAGAAGTTGCCATTTTCATTTTCACTACAGAGTAAAAATATCTTATACAAATGGGTATTGGTTGGTGTTTTAACTGTTTCTAAGCACAAAGTAGTGATAAGTGTATTCCAAACCTTTGAAGAGATTCTCAGAAGCATTGCATCCGATTTCATGTTTTATGGATTGTTTGTCATCTACACTAATGGCAGAACTGACTGTGATGACACTTTCAAGGCTAATTATGCTCCTTAATCATTCTAAAATTGTTCAAAATTTATATTTAAAAAAAACCCAAATAAACAAAAACCCAACCAGACACAAAAACCCTCTCTCCACATGGACAAATTAGCACCCAGGTGCCATCCTGAGCAAAGCTTTGAGAGTTTGGTTCCAGAGGTCCTGGTGCATGGCTGGGTTAGACACCAGGGAGCAGGACAGCAGGGTGGGGACAGGACAGCAGGGTTGGGGACAGGACAGCAGGGGTGGGGACAGGACAGCAGG
>VZTT01059355.1:0-21368 GCA_013400855.1 Buphagus erythrorhynchus | reverse complement strand
CAGCAGGATGGGGACAGGACAGCAGGGCTGGGGACAGGACAGCAGGGCGGGGACAGGACAGCAGGTTGGGGACAGGGCAGCAGGGCTGGGAGCAGGGCAGCAGGGTTGGGACAGGGCAGCAGGGCTGGGAGCTGGACAGCAGGGCTGGGGACAGGGCAGCAGGACTGGGGACAGGGCAGCAGGACTGGGGACAGGGCAGCAGGACTGGGGACAGGGCAGCAGGACTGGGGACAGGGCAGCAGGACTGGGGACAGGGCAGCAGGACTGGGGACAGGGCAGCAGGACTGGGGACAGGGCAGCAGGACTGGGGACAGGGCAGCAGGACTGGGGACAGGGCAGCAGGACTGGGGACAGGGCAGCAGGACTGGGGACAGGGCAGCAGGATGGGGACAGTGTGTTTCAGGGCTGTTGTTCCCAGAGCTCTTCCTGGAGGAGCCTCTTCCTTCTGGCAGAGTTGGGATGTCCCAGGCTGTGCTGTCACTGCCCTGTGTCTGCTGTCACAGGGACTGAGGTCCTGCTCAACCAGCAGCTCTCACACTCTGAATGGTGTTTCTTGTAAATCTGGCAGAGCACAAACAGCAGTATGGAAAAAAAAATATGCTGTGGAATCAAATGATCTTCAAAGTGACTTTTACACCAAATTAGAACTTGATGTTTTCATAGGAAAGTATTTTATCACTTATTTGCATCTTCTGTATCTTTATTCCTGAGCTCTGCTATGAATATATCACAGTATCAAAACAGTGGGATATTCACAAATACAACAGAGTTGTGATAGAACAGAAAAGGAGGAAAGCTTCTTCCTAAACTGGACTGCCAATGAGGTGTTTAAAATCTAAACAAGATTCTTTTCTACTTCAGTTTTGTTGTGGGTTCTGGTGTTAATTTCGTTTTAACCTTTGTAAATTTAAAATATAAGTGAAAAAAAAAGGTTTTTTTTGCAGTAATGATTCTGTGTGGATGCACAGGACAATATTATGTTTAGATAAATGTCTGTATTTCCAGTATTTATATGTGTAAGGTAGGTAGACTTAGCAGCTTAGTTGTGGCACAAATATTATGCTTTCAAAGTTATTTTGGCATTTTTTTTCTTTTTTGCCTTGTAGAGTTCAAAGCAACAGATGAATTGTGAAAGAGAACAGCTAAGGGTAAGTGCAATGATATACAAAATGTTCTGTTTCTTTAAAACATAAGCAAAATCTAGTCTGTGCTATTGACAGATGGATTACTTAATTTAAGAGGAACATATTTAGTTCATTTGGTGCTTGTTGGTAAATATTGTACATCTTTCAGTATAAAGGAGTAGATAGATCCAGGTTTGTTTTTTTTTTGCTGTAACGTGGTGAGATTTGGCAGTAAATGGCTCTTCATGGACCCCTGACACTCAGTGAGCTCCTCCTGTGCTCCACGTGCAGCTTTGGCAGTGCCAGAGGCCACTGTGCTCCCAGCCTTGCTCCACTCAGCTTGTTTCCAACAAGAAGATGTTATCCTGTGGATTTCTACAGTCTGTGTGCTTTCAGAGAGCAGTCAGTGGCAGGCTGTGAGGAGCTGGTTCTCTTGGTGTGTCTGTTGCTTGTGTGCAGTCTGGAAGGAGATGGAGTTCCTGAGCCCTGCTGACCTCTCTTGTTCTCCCCTTTTCCTGTACTAGAGTGACCATGTTAAACAGCTCTTAGTCTCTGCTCCCTTGAAATGCTACAGATCCCTGAAGATGCTGTTCCACTGCAATATTTCTTGATTGATTCAAGTATTTGTTTGGGAAAGTATAAGAGCCTTGATTAACTAAAAGAAAAAAAAACAAAACCACACAAACCCAACCAACCAAAAGCTTTTTGGTCATCTGAGTGTTGCTTAATAGACCTACATTTATTGATAGCACATGATGAGTGTTTACTTGAAATCCCACATGCAAGTACAGAGGGAGAAGTAGGCCTGAAGGAAGGGTAAGATTCTATACAAACCAAAATATTGCTGGGAATAGAAAAAGCAGCTCTTTGTTTGCTGTTTACCAAGCATCAGCAGTGCCTACATGACTTGCAAATATAAAGAATATACTTGTCTTAAAGTACATTGTGCAGTGTTCTTGTCCATCCAGCCATTCTTTAGACTAACTTCATCAACATATCTAGATGCTTCAGCCAGTCCTCACCACACTTGTAATGAGATTTTTGGTAAACAAGTTATGCAAGAACAATGCATCACACATTGTCCTCAATTCTTTTCCTGCTGACATGTGACTGCATTGCATTGTACTGGAGCTGGAGTGACAAAGCTTTGTTTTATCAGTAGTCATGTCTCAACAGAGCAGCTGTCAAAGCTAAAGTATTGCAATAGTACCTGAAGGACAAGCTTTTTAAGAGGTAGCAGTGCCTTGAGAACAAAGGAAGTTTTCATTTCTTTTTATTGTTTCATTTTCTCCCTTGAATGAAGGAAAACATTGTTTTTAAATATAACCTGAGGAGGCCAACAGCTCTTTCTTCAAGTAAATTTGTGTGCTTTTTCAAAGCAGGAGATAAAACGTGGTGCAGTGAAACTTTCATGGATCTTTGTGTTCCAGTATTACACATTGATGTCTAACAATGAGCTCAGTGCTTAGGATGCCTCTGTGTCATAGCAAATGTGACACCTGAAGACAAAACCATGTCTGCAACCTACTCAATTTAGGTACATCTTCTTCCACAACTCCTGTGGTGCTCCTGTTACACTAAACACAGTTTCTGTGTAAATTCTGCTCTGTCCCAGAGACCCCCGTGGCTTTCACAGTTTATCTGCTGTGACAAGAGGTCACACAGAAATTTAAATGTACTGTGTGGACATGTTGCACTTTGAACACTGGGAAGGTGCCACTCGACCATTCTGCCACTTTTAGGTTGGCTCCCTAGCCCAGCAGAGCTGTTAAAGAAATGTTTCATTGGCTGAATCAGGTTTTTCAGTGTTTTCTTTTGGGGTTTGTGACCTGCCATGAGCACTTGGATGTGAGGCAGTCTCTTCACAAAAAGTGGTGCTTCATCCCAGCTGGAAGAATTGAAATAGAACAAGGAAACAGGATTAAAACAACAAAATGCCAACATCCTGTTGTTTGTTAAACCAAGTAAACCAGATTATTGTTAGATCATCTAATAATACAAAAAAAAAAAAAATATCTCCCACTTCCTTGCTAAGTCTAAGATGAAAATGTCTGCCACTCTCCTTTTTTGATTCCCTAGTAGTTCCTTAGTCTAAGTCATTAAAAAGTTTCAAAAGAAAGGCTTGTTAAAAGCATAATAGTATAAATAAATAATTAGTCATTGTGTGTCTGTAGAAAGAAATATCCAAGTCTGACTAAAATAATTTCTTCAGACATTTCTCACCTCTTATCTGTTTCACTGCCTTGTAAATTCTAAATGCAAAGCAGCACATCACTGTTCTGGAATAAAGCATTTAGAGTAATGAAACTCATTCATATTAGAGCCTCTGGACATTATACATTATATTTACAATGAATGATAATCCTAATAACTAAGGAAGCCTGTGTATTATAATGCTTTTCTACTCAATGTTTGAAATTCACAACAACCACAAGTGTGTAACTTATTTGCCCTACCGACCTAGTACAGTCCCCAGGTAGGCATTAATGTCTTTACCTGAATTATTTAAATGAGAAATTATACAAAAAACTATGGGAATTTTATCTCTAGCAAGGCTGGTTGGAGGTTTTTTATTCTATTTAGAAACATAACTTTACCTAACTTTGGTGAATTTCCATTTGATTTAAAAAAAAAAAGCATCAATGCCATTCTTCAAATTTTACTTTCTCTTGGCAGTGATTTTCATTACAATGTTCTGCCTTGAATAATAACTATTTTCATGTTTCTTAATGTCCTTTTGCTGTCTAATCTGGTGTCACTTAAATCAAGTTATACTAAAAAACAGTGTGTTTTAAAGGCAAATTGACTCATCAGTATTGCTCTCCCCACCTCCCTCTACACACTGTGCTTCATCAGTATTTCCTTTAAAGAAAATAATGATGCTCTTTACTCCCCTTCATTGTGCTTTGTGTTACCCAGTCGTGGTTTATAAATCTCTTTTTGGACAGTCACACCCTCTCCTCCTCGCTGACTCTCCCCTGCTGCCCCTTGCTGCTCACGAGTGGCTGTGTGTGGTTGGAATTCTGATGCATTAGAAATGACCTGTAAAGACACACAACTCACAGCTTGCTCAAAATCGTTTCAAAGTGCTTTTCTGCTTATATTTCACTCTGAAAAACAGACTTTGAGATATGCGTGGTCCAGGTTATTTAAGGCTGTGAAGAAAATTGGGATATGAGCCCTAAGTAGAGATTATTTGGAGTACATAAGGCTATAAATAAGGATAGTGACAGCTCAGAAGTCTGTCTCCTGTTCCCACCAAACCTTTCTTGCTGGTCTGACTTGAACCTGGGATGGTACTTTGTATCCTAGCCTAAGGACATGACTTAAATGTACAGCCTAACTTAAAGCTTACTGAGCTTTACCCAACCTTCAAGTCATAATTTATTATTTTGCATGATTAATTCAGTCTAACTGTTTAAAATGGACTCCTGTATCTGTCCTGGCATGAGCTGTGTTATAGAATCAATGTGTTTGGTCCTGATGCAGCAGCACCAGATGAGCTCTCCAAGGTGGGGAGAGAGCAATTTTAAACTCTAATGCTGGGAGGTTTTATAAATGTTCCTGTGAATACCAATGAGGTCTAATGGTAAATGGTGTGATTAGCTTCCTTGATCTGAAATTTTAAGTGACCCAGTTGTTGCTCTAATTAACAGCTGCTTTCACATGTGCTTATTATCAAGATACATTATATGCAGCCAGAGTTCCTTCTCTGGTCTGAAATACGGGCAGGGCAGGCTTGTATTTAATGTCAACTTTTATGGCTTTATAGTGCTCTACTTTCCAAGGAGACAGAAAGAAGTTTTGCATTCAATTTTGTTCTATTTGTCTTGTCTCTTATACGGTAAATGAAATAAAGTGCAACATGCATATATATATATCAGAGTTATGCCAGGTAGAGAGAAAACAAAAGCAAATACACTGATGCCCAGCATAATTTTTAAGCAACAGTGATCCTGCAGTATTTAGCTTTGTGTTTTTATTCAGTGCATTAATTTATCAGGTTTGTAATGTGCTCAACTGTATTGATGAGGGCTCTTGGAAACTTTTTTAAGGAAACTTTTTGAAGCTCATTGTTGTGGCATTAGCTTTCTCCAGTGATTAAGAATAATCCAGTGACATTTTTGTGTCCAGTGATCCTCTGATGCACCAAGGAGTTACATTGCGATTCAGTGACAGACACCAATTTTTTAATCAGTTTGAGCTGTGCAAAACTAAACAAATAACTGGAAAGAAGAAGAGACTCAGACTGGAAGTGATTTGTTCAGCAGATAGTATTCTGCAGGGTTTTCTGAAGTAATACAGGGTGATAGTAGGGCAGAAAATACATGGTGGTTGGCCAAGAACCTCTGCTCTCCATCCACCTCTTCCCACACTGGGCAGGAGGCAAAGAAATGGGTATGAGCTTGTTTTGTGAGCCAGTGATGTCTTGTTACCAGAGAGCAACTTGTAATTCATAGCATTTCTGCAAAACAGGGCAGCTGGTTCTGATCAGTAATAAAAATGTCACTTCTTGCCTTTCTCTGAAAACCCCTTGGTCTGCTTTTGTAAACAGCATGTGTGTGTTTTGTCTGGAAGAGTAATTGGGAACTACCAAGTATTATATGTCCCTCAAAGGAAAAAGGGTTCAAAGGGGAGATAACTACTAAAGTTGGATCAATCCAGTGTGTTTACTACTCATCCTTTCCTTAGGAGTTCACATGTGCTGCATCTGACGTGCCAGACAAGTGGCTTAAAGTGATCCTACTTTAGTTCCTGTAGTTATTCTGGCAGTGAGCTGTGTGTGTCATCCTTGGTGTAGGTGTAGTGAGGAGATACAGGTAGGTGAGATCAATAAGATGATGTATTTTTGGTTCCTGATTTGTGTTACACATTGACATGGAATGAAATTGGAATATTCTCACTCACTGTCTTACCAACTCTATTCCCAGTGGTCCAAAAAGAGTAATACACATCACAGCTCAGGAAAAAAAAAAACAAAAAAACCTTGCAAATAAGATCTAAAAAAGACTGGGGAGAAGGGTTAACTGTAGGGATGTGATTTCATTTAAATTTTAACTTAGATTGAAATAAATGTGTGCCAAAAATAAGGCAACTAGAAAAATGCAAATTTCAATTGCAGTCTCCCTTGGCAGTTCTGCTAAATTTTAGGAGCCTTCCCAAGATTAGTAACTCATAATGCTGGCCTCCAATTTGTTGCTTAATATTATTGCAACTAAAAACAATAGCAAGGTAATGAAAACTGTCAAGGCTCATGTTTCAAGTGCCATGGCCTCTCACCACAAGGATTCTGTTCTTTTCAAATGCTAACTGCTAATAGGGCCCTTGGATCAAGAGAATAAAGTGTTTGCAGCACTTTGTTCAATAGTGGTGCCACTCACTTCAGGTTTCTTTGAATTCTTTCAGGAATATTTAAGAGGCCTTTAGGTATTGTCCTGACTGCTCTTGATGGAATGCTATTCAGAAAACTTTCCATTCCTGTCCTGATGTTGTTTTGGCACCTCTCTCTGAGAACAGCAGGCAGAGGCTTTTCTGCTGTTCAAGCGCCACTTTCTTTTGAATTCAACTTTGATTTTTGCACAGTCAAGTATTTTCTCTGTATGGTGCTTCGTAATTGCTGGAACTGAAGAATTACAAGAATTTTTGGTGTAGCTGAAGCAATGTTTGCACTAAGTCCAGTTAGGGTGCCAGATTCCATTTGGGGCTGAAGCACTTTGTGTGGAATTCAGCAGCTCCTCAATGTGTGTATAAACTCATATCTCATCACAGACAACCTGTCCACAGGGACAGGGAAGAGTTCACTAAGGGTAATGAAGGCTCAGGAAGTGGTAAATTTGTGAAGGGATAGAAGGAAATGTATTTGGACAGTTTAAGGGCTGCTGAGACAGCACCCAACACAAGTTCAGTATCCCAGTGCTCTCTTCCTCCTGCTGCACAAACACGAGCAGTGCCCAGTCCTGCACCCACTCTGGCTTTTGGGAACTTTTTTGCTGCTCTGAGTGCAGCAGCTTTGGTTCAGGCTGTCTGCAGTGACTGCACCAGCTCCTGCTGCAGAGCACTTGCTGTGAGCAGGGCTGCTGTCCTAGAAAAGAAGAAAGGTTTTCTTGCTTAGTTGGTGTTTGTTGAGAGGGAGCTCTTTTTTCACACAGCTTTTGTAGTTTCTCTTTGATCACTGGAAATCAGACCTTTGAGTGCACAGCTTTAACAGTGTTTATACTATCCTGACTTATTATTTCAACCTCTGCTGTTGCTGAGGCAATTTGACTAGCAAAGATCATGGTCTCTTTAGTGTCACACCTAATTCAAGCAGGAAACACTATCTAGTTTACAGTGCAGTTTGGAGGGTTTGTCGTTTTGGTTTTTGTTGGTTTTTTTGCTTGGTTGAGGTGGGTTTTTTGCAGGTTTTGAGTTGGTGTTGTTTTTCTTCCCCTGGCTTGGGTGGGGGTTGTGTGGTTTTGCATGGGTGCTGCTGGCTTGTGAAAACCCAGGAAAGGCTTTCCAGTTGCAGGTAGTTGGGCTGGATGTTTAACACACTCTTTGGTCCTTCTGCATGGTGGATTCCTATCCTCATTCATATAAAAGAACAGTCTGAGCATCAAGATTTTTAAAGGGAACAAGAAAGGCATTGAAAATATGGTAAGAACTGAAAAAATCCCAAATTTACATGAACAATCCAAAAAACATGATATTACAGGGACATATAGTCACTGAGCCATGCTGACTTCTTGAACCAGTATTTTTCCAAGTAGAGAGAATGAAGGAATATAGATTTTAATAGGGATATCATGTCCTTGTATTGATGTTAATGGTCTTTTTCTGTTCTGTAAAATCTTTCTAAACTTGTTTAAACTGGTCAGATATACTACTCTACAAAAACATTGCATTATGCTTTTTTAAGTAGCTGCCAAATTTTTTCAAAGCACTAAAATTACAAAGAAAAATAAATTCACCTTAAAAAAAAAAAAAGGAATGCATGAATCAATATTAATATGCAAATATATACATACAAGTATGTATCTGTATTATACATATATATAAATACAGGTAAGGATCCAGTCCTACTGACTTGTGGTTGACATGCACATACACCACACTGTTGGATAAAGAGTGAAATCTTGGCTTTGGACAGGCCAGGATTTTAGAAGTCTGTATTTGTTCTTAGTCTCAACATTTCAAAGGTAAGAATAAGTGAACTGTAACTGTGAGTGAGCTCTGTTCTATTCTGCATCAAAATCCCAACTTGTCCTCAAAGCCAAGTCTTGGTGCTCAACAGGAATGGCTTTCTTGGTACAAAATCCCCAAAAAACTCCATGTGGTCCCCAGGAAGCAGGATAGAGAAATAAAAAGAAGCCACACCAAACTAACAAAATCCATTCTTTATCAAGCTGACAATAGTTTTGTGTCATCTTCAAGTTTTGGGAAGGAGCTATACCTGGTGTTGGAAGACAGGTGAAGTACAGAATTTTACAAACACCTTTAGTCCACTAATTTTTCTTCTTTTCACAAAGGCTTGCAGCAAAAAAGGCTTGTTTAGAAGGAAAGTGTGTTACCCAGAGTTTCACACTTTTCCCTGTGTGGGCCTGGAGAGGGGGAGCCAGGTGAACCTCATGGAGCTGAACAGGGCCAGGTGCAAGGTCCTGCCCCTTGGCTGAGGCCATCACCAGTGTCAGCAGGGACTGGGGGACACACTGAGAAATGGAAGAAATCCCGAACTGTGGTTTTCATATTTGTAGCAGAGTGTCTGGAGGATCCATTTTATGAGCCAGGAAGTCGAGGAAGGTAAAAATGCTCTGCAGATTTGTAGCATCTTTGCTGTTTCTCACCCCTGGGAGAAGCTGACCTTGTTTTGGGAATGTTTTCTCCTCCACATCTGTGTGCTGTTGTGTATTTTGAAGCTTTGATCACCTCTCTTTTCTTTAAAGACAGTGTGGCTTAGACAGGGAGAGGGAGAGATAAAACCAAAGTACATCAGATCACAGGCATTTTCTATGCTCCTCTAATAGTGAAATTTGAGCCCTTCATGTGAAGGAGTGGCTCCAGATGTACCCCAGGTATGTAATCAAATGCCAACTAGACTGTTATTCATAGGTAATGGGCAAAAATACAGATGCACTCAGTGCTCACAAGTTCCATTTCCAGCATTTCTCTTTCATGCAGTAGTTATCTCTGCCTTTGGATTCTTAAGATCTTTTTGAGTTCAACACTGAAAGTAAAAAAAGTGGTGTTCATCTCAAGGTCACTTTGGTACTTGAGAGCAGCTGCCCTCCAAAGAGCACATAATGAATAGTTTTATTGCCTTTTGCTTGGTTTTCCCTACGTGCTGTAGATTGCTTCATATGCTATCAGCTCATTTCTCCTTTTTTTCTTTCTTTCTTTTTTTTTTTTCCTCTGAACCACTGCTTCCTACAACTGTTTTCATCATTGTTAAAAATCATTTATATAGCACCATAAATTACAGGCACTTTACTAGCATGGAGTAAAATACTGCCTTTGCCCCAAATACTTTATGGTTCAGATACATCCTTGATATCTGGTGTACCTTTTTTTTACTTAACACACTGCCTGGGAATTTTAAGGTAGATTGCATTAATCTCCTGTTTTATTCCCACAATTTTTCATGATCAAGTGCTGGTGAGTGCCTTTATGTGATGCAGATAACCAATCATCTGTTAGCTACTTCCCATAAAGGTATTGTAAACATTCTGCTTGCTGAGGATTCCAGGCACATACTTTAGTGCTCATACATTTGCATCTAAAACCTGTAGGTACTGGGGAAAAAAATCCAGCCTTTTGATAATTTAACTCCCCCCTTGTTCTCTTTTTCTTGATGTTCTAACTGGCATTTCCCATTTTTTGGAATGAAATCTCCCACAAATTTTCACATGATATTGCCACAGTATTGCCCAAGGAAAATCCTGGCAGCATAGTCTTTGAAAAGACAGTTTATTATTTGGAGTTTTGGCTCAATTATTAGGTTCCCAACTCCAGGATATCTCATACCTCATTTACACTCCTGCTTCCACTAATGCAGATATTTAAAATCTAATTGTAGTTATCATGTAATTTGAAATTAGGATTTTTTTTTTTTATGTTTGCCTGGATGATAATAGTCCAGAATACATTAAATAATTTACTGTAATAATTTACTATTTTCTTTTACCTTTAAACACTGATTTTGTTTTATAAACCCTTAACAAACACCTGTAAATCTAGGAAAAAAACCCCATAAATTCACTTAACAACATACTTGAAATGTGCAGGTGTTGGGTGCTGGGCACCTTCCCACTCATGTACTCAGCTGGAATTGTGGAGTCCACGATGGGATTGTGGGAGTTTCTTTCTGTTATGATGATCTTGTATGCAGAGTATCTACTTTGCACAGAGAGACAGTCAAATATTTTGAATATTCACCAGTGTTAAAAATATAACAAAACTTTCCTTGACTCATTTGTATCCAAATTTTGGGGTTTTTTTCACATGTTGACATCAGAACAGAGCAATCATGGTGTGCTAGCATTGCCATGCAGTTCTTTCTGGTTTGAAACCAGATCTAATGGCTGAAAACAGTCTCCCATATTATATTCAGTATGTTAAAATTATAATTCTGAGCCAAATTTCCAAATTTTTTTAAGTTTTTTTTTTCACTAATTTCTTTGAAAATGTATTAGAGGCTCCAAAATAATGCATAATGATATTAGGTTTGTATTTAAATCTCAGACTTTTACAATTTTTAGACAACTCTGTGGCTTATATGATACCAAATACATAATGATGTGAAAAACATTGGCTCTTATTTTAAAAATGTTGAAAGGAAAATATTAAAAACATTTCAAATTGATTAATGAAACAATATTTGCATGTCTTACTCAGAATAACCCAAACTTTATTTTGAAAGTGCTGGCAAACAATGAAGTTATTAAAAAGAGAAAGAAGATCACTAAGTGTGCATCTGGAATCATACTACCATTAGTGTGGTGATAGAATATAGAGGAAATTCAGTTGAAACAAAGATTTTTTTTTTATGTTATTACAGTAAATAACAAAAGCAGATTGATGTTCCTGTGTGTTTTTCTGAGCTAAACCCCACACAAATGCTTGCAGTGTTTATTTTGCTGTGCTGCTGGCACTCAAGCATGGTATTGATGCACTTCAAATGCGTTATAGGGAGCACTCAGGCTCCTCTGCAGGCACAGGGAGTGCCTTTCTTTGGCCAGCTGGAGGAAAGAATGTAAAATTCTTGGAATTGGACTGGAATTTGGAACATAGAAGTAGTGTTAAAAGGTGTATCTCAGGCAGAGAGAACTTTAGTGCATGTTTAATTAGATGTTGGTACTCGCTGACTTCAGTGTTTGGGCTTCCACAGCCACAGAAAAGTTTAATTCAGAGTTTGAATTCAGAGCAGTGAGTGAGCCTGGAGACTCACTCAGTGTGCAGAGAGCATCCCAGTGCAGTGCTCAGAGAGCACCACCAGGCAGCCCCTCTGAGAGGCCAGCTGGGCTTTACCCAAGCTGGTCCTGCAGCCCAGAGCCTCCCTGCCTGGAAAGAATTGCATTAATGAGCCCTGCTCATGGAGAATTCTCCCGTTTGAAGTGCAGGTCAGGATGGAAAACAAGCCCTGCTTGTTACCCCTTTGCTCTGAATGTCACTTGTTCTTAGGAGACAGTAACTAAATAGAAGCAGGGTATCCCATTCTGAATGGTCTTTGCTTGTTTGTCATATTGGCAGATGAAATTTCATGTTAAAAAAAAAGAAAAGAAAATAACAAAATCAAAGTATCTTTTGAAATGCTTTAATAGTGTTTGCTTGCAAAGCTCAGTTAGCAAAGATGCAGTGGTTTAGCAAGGTCTTGCTCAGTGAAAAGCAGTAAGAAGTGCTGTGGTGCCTTTGATCAGCATTTTGCAATTTCCTCTGAGTGGAGCCCAGCTGAGCCTGATGCAGTCCCAGGGAGAGGGGATCTGGAGACTGTTCCTAGCTCTGGGCTGCTCCTGCTCCTCAGGTGTGTGTGCTGTTTCTGAAAACAAGAGCAGCAGATAAGTTTGGTCTGCCCCTTGCTGATGCTCTTTTAGGCTCAGTCCAAGTGCCACCAACCTTTTGGCATGGGAAGTGTTTCAGGGCTGAGCAGTAACCCTGGGCTGCATCACAGTGTTGCCATTGGGTTGGTGACCTGTCTCTGGTGAAAGACGGGACAGTAAAGTGTGGAACAACCTCTCCTTGTGATGCTACTGGAGAATTTCCCTCCTGAGGTGGGGGGAAATTAAAAAATCTCAGTTGTCACACATGCACGGAGTATTATCAGCCTGTACTAGCAGAAGAATTTACATTTTGGGTTGAGACAGAGGTTATATTTCCAGAATGTCACTGTCTTCAGAACAGAGTGTAATTTGTTCTGGTTTTTTTCAGTGTCAGTACCTGTGCATTTGCTGTTGGAAATAGTTAACTTTGAATTTTGTTGCTGGGAAAGAAGTATCCAACCGATATGAACCATGAACCCTCTAGGAAAATAGAAAATATATAGATTCAGAGCATCTCAGAACGCCAATTAAATATTTAGTGTACAGGCTGGATCCCTCATAATGGAGAGTGTCTGAGGTAAACACAGCATCTCTAATGTACAATCAATTTAATAAGGGAAAGGATGGGCAGCTCATGGAAGGGGAGATGATGCAGGGAGTATTTTGATTTCAGGCAAAAGAACTGTATGAGAAGTGAACTTTTTAATTGTAAGAATGACTAGTCAGGCAATCCAGCTGAGTTTGCTGAAGGAATTTCTGACAGAGTGGAAGGCAGTGGGGGAATGTGAATTGCTCAGAGGTTGGTTTGATTATTGCCTGGTTTACTACAAAGATGGTGGCTGTGCAAGTGGGTCTAGGAGAACACTGTCATGATTTGTAATGCTTGAAACATGCAGGGAACACTGCTCTGAATCTGACCTTTTGCCACAAGCTGCAGACTCCCAAAATTTTTTAAGGCCAGGAAAGAACTATTCCTCCTGTGGGGACATTGGAAGTGATACAGTGACCTGGTTACAAGTGCTAGCACAATCCCTGTCCCAGAGTGTTCCTTGGAGCAGGGCTGTGTGCACTTAGCTGCAGGGTACAAGGGCAGCTGCTCAACCACAAGAGCTCCCCAACAGTTGTGTTGCATTTACCTTTCTTCTAGAAACACCTGTTCTTCAAAACCAGCCATGTCCTGTTTAAAGAAATCCTAGAAACGAGTGTTGGTACTTTCAAGCTTCCAGTGTGAACAGAGCAGACCATGGATAGCTGCAGTCCCACCCATTCACAGACGTGTCATGCTCCAGGATGCCAGGAGCACATTCCCTCTGCCAGACTCCCAGAAAGCACTCTCCATCTCCTTTTGACTTCTGGCACACCCTGGGTTCCCTCTCAGGGTCTGGACTGATGGACAGAAATTTCCCAGTATTTTTGAAGTGATGTCAAAATAATTTGAGGCCACTTCTGAAAATCAGAACCATTTGGCCATGCATGTGCATACAGCATGTTGCATGCTTTAGGAAAGCACTGATGCAGCCTTAATTATTGTCTCACTACTTGTTTGTCTTTAATACACAAATGTCAGGTTTCAGAAAATGTCAAGGGTTTCTGGAAAAACATAGTCTGAGACCTATTAAAGGTGAATGTTCTGTGAGTCTTATGGTAGAAGCCAAAAAAAAAGAAAAAGGGCAATGGAGAAAATCTGCAGACATCAAGATGATGGAGAGGGTCCTACAAGTCACAAAATGAAAGGCAGGCAAAGATGCCCAAAGTGTTTTTGTGGTCTGGAAGGCAGCCAAAGAGGCATTGATTTATTAAAGAGCAGCATCACAGCTTCCTTTTCTCGATGCAATGGTGCCATTAGAGCTCCTCAAACCGTTTCTGATTTCCTTGGGAATGAGGAGTAGAAGATTCTGAAGACAGTTGTTATTTCCAGGCTGATGCCACTGCCAGACCATCACTTTGTGTACCTGGATGGGAATTCAGTGTGTGAAGTGTGAGTTCCCAGGCTGTTAAACACAGGCACTACTTGTGCAAGAATTGCTCCAGCAGTTGTGTAGGTTTTACACTCTGCAATTGTGATGTGGTATTAAAGTGGGTCTAGGAATGAGACAGCAGTCGTGAGACACCAATTGTGTCAAAAATGCCAAACTCAGCTGTTTTGTTCATGGAGTTGACTCAGGGCTGTTCTTGTGCACTGCTGATACACTGGGAGTGATTAGCACCTGTAGCATCAGCTTTTTGTCTGTTTTTGTAGCTATCTCAATCCTCTTACATAACCCGTTTTCTCTCTGAATAGCCAAGATTAGTTTGGTAGTTTTCCATTCCCAGCACATGCCTTGCCCCTGCAGTGCCTCCCTAAAGCCCTGCCCGTGTCTCCTTGTTTGTCACTTGTCCTGCTGGGACATGGGCAGTGTCTCCACCAGCACGCTGCTGCAGTGACACTGTGAGCAGAACTGGAGATGCTGGGCCAGCCCCACTGGTTCTGCTGCTGTTCCTGGGCTTTTAGGTGGCAGAGGAGAAGATGTTTGACCTTTGTAATCACAGGGCTGCTGTACAGGGCTGCTGCCATCAGCAGTGCTGCTCTGGGAGCAGCAGAAGCGTGCTCAGCACACACTGTGGATGTGCCTGTCCCTCCCCAAATCAAAACACTGATATCACCCACCCTCAGCTACGAGGCTGTTCTCACCTTGTTAAAAAACAAGTGAGACGAGAAGACAGGGCATGAATTAGTTTTGTCAGATATATAGTCAGAAATAGCAGCTGATAGGTTTGCTGTGATAGGTTCTGTATGATGGCTTTGCTGAAAGGTAGGCTGTTCCATGATTTACTGAACTATTATAAGTGGTAAAACTGATCCATTTGTTATCATCCAGTGCATAAAGACTTCAGGATTTAAGGAGCCTGCACTAAATAACAAAGCAATTTATATACTCATAAACTGAAAATTACAGGGAAGAAGTCCTTAAGTCATTGGTAATAGGAACCTTTCATCATATTAGTGATGATTACCAAATGTTAACCCCTACTCCCCTTTTTAAAACAAAATCTTACCTTACAGTAGTTGCAATTACTTAAAGAAGTCCTAGAGACAACTTTGTATTGATTTATTGTGCAAGTGTGGCAAGTTTTATTTATTTATCTGCGTGCCATCCCTCTCCCAGCCCATCAGGTCCCTGCATCACTGATGTGAGCTGAGGGATGGCTCTGCCAGCAGCATGGGGCTGATGTTACCTGAGGAATGGCATTAGCTGCCTCCACTACTGGAGAGCAGATCTTTACCCAAAGCAAATTTGAGTGTAATATCTTGAAAAGAGATTTTTTTTCTGTGTTTCAACAACTAGATAATAGTTAGCAATAGTTGGTTTCAGATTAGCCTGTTCTAAGGAGAATATAATTATGTGTCCTACTGTGAAGATGGAAATACCCTCTGCCAGGTTTGAAAAATGCATTATAAGATTGTGAGTCATCTTTGTGTTCTCTTGAAGCAAAGATTTTATGGGAATGGAAAGAAGATGTTGACTAAAGCTAAGCAAACATTTGCCTGGAGGTAATTTTACTGATGACATTAGTTTCTTTTTTCTGCTCCAGAGCATCCTGAGACACTTAATTCATTCAATTTTATTCAACCAATCTAAGTTCTCAAGGAACAGATGAATTGAGAGCCACTTGTTACCAGTACTCAATATTTGATATCCAGCTTGCTTTGTTCAAGTGTGAATGATTACATGGTGAAACAGATTTGTTCCTTTTTGTGATCTGTATAAGCAGAGTACCTGAAGTCAAGGGGAAGATTTGCACACACACCTGGGCATTGTCCAGAGGAAAGCTGGAGAGCCACACTAACATTTCAGGAAATTTAGTTAAAACTCTTTTCTTGCAGCGGGTAAATTCTGATCCCACCGTCCTTGTGTTAAACTTTTCTTTCATCAAACCTTATTTGAGTAAAGTCAAATCCATCATCAACCCACAGGAACACCCTCCCTGATCAGACTGAAGCTGGAGTCCAGCTGACATCCTAAAACCAGGAGAGATTACGTGAGGTTTTCCTATGGCTGCCAGGGTTTTCTTTGGCAGAGCTGTTGGCTGGGTCTGTTCTCACCAAAGAGAGTGAAGAAGCAGCAGCAATACAGCTGCCATGAAATCAGGGACAAGGGATTGATTGAGCTGTTACCAACTGAACAATGACCACTAATAATTTGGCTTAATTATAATCACTCAGCCTGAGTTTTGCCAGGATAGAATGTTGGAGTGTTGGGAGAAATAAGCCACGGACTTTGTTCCAGATGTATCATAAATGAATGTTTGCACCAGACAAAGGGGCAGACCCCTCATGGTTTTCCTCCCCTCACCTTGCTGTGCTCAGAAAAGGGAAAGCAAAGTTTCATACTGCTGGTCCTGTGGGAAATGATCAGCTGTGTGCATCCCATGCATGTGCCATGGAATGTGGGATCTGAGGGAGCTCCCATCTGCCTGCATCCTCCTGTCCCCCTGGAATGTGCACTGAGCACAGTTCATCACAGCCAGGAGTCTGACTGGGGCTTTGAAATTGTGCTGAGCTTCCATGACCTGATTGTTGGCTGGCTGCTCCTCGGGCTTTCCTGGGACAATATTCTGACCTTGCTGTACAGCAAATGAGCACAGAAACCAATTTCTTGCATCAAAAGTGACAGAGGGGCTAAAGTAATAGAAATTAATTGAAAATGGGAAAAAAACTAAAACAAAACAAACTCAAAACTGCATAGTGAAAACACAGAGTTTATAAAGTGACTGAGCTGTACATGAAGTTGCACTTCAGTTGCTGTTCTGCATTTATGCTGAAATTCCAAAAGCAACAGCCAGAAAAAACAGCAAAACCCACCCCCTTAAAACTGCTGTGACACAAGTACTGATTAAGGGCTTGTTTTGTTTCTGTACCTCCTAACAATTTGCAGTTTTTCATTTCATATATAGCCATGATAGATGAGGCTGTTAAGGTGTGGAAATTAAGCACAAACACAAATATTTCTAGCCTTCTAAGTGCTTCAAATTATTTTTTGTATTCTGTATAATTATGAGAGATTTTAGCACTGTTGCAGCTCATGTATCATGTGCATCATTTGTATCTTTTCTTGGGGAAGTTGAAGCAAAAGAAACCAGTTCATTACCAGTAACAGCAATGTAATCATTACCATCACATTCCCTCCCTCCTTTATTAGGGTTTTGTTTTTGTTTTTTTTCATTAAATCCCTCTAGTTTAAATTCAGAAGAACAGAGATGTCAGTTGAAAACACAGACTCATTAAAGTCACTAAGTTTTCTCTTTGCAGTCCATTAGTCAAATCTATGATTTTGATACCCTTCTATATGATCATACAGCACCTAGAAAAACAGAGATTATACCATCTAGCACTGAGCTTGTTTTAATATTCCTGCAGTTCCTAGGAGTCTTAGTTCCTCCTTTTGCAGGAGGGGTATTAGTCTGCATTTTCTTATCTTCCAATGCAGTAAGCAGCAATAGCAGTGCTATTTCCAGTCTTCTGTGTCATTAATAAATATGCCAAGATATGTCTATGAATTATGGCCCTTTAATAAGGTAATGGAGCTCCTAGAATCTAGAGCTTGATTTTTTAGAAATTGAAACTGTTTAGGTGCCAATAAGAATGTGCTGATCACATATATAACTAATCTTGATTAATTATGAGTACAAAATTTATTGTTTCCTTGTTGCTATTACCAACTATTTTTTATCTACCCTTAATATCTCACCAATCCCTCGTGATTCTGTAGGGAAAATAAATGATCTTCTGCTTGATTATAAAACTTCATGTTGTGGTCCAGGCTCACACAGCAATGCTGGTTCTGGAGCTGAAAGTTCCTGTGAGAGCCCCATGTGAACATCTTTGGGAGCATCAGAGCAGTTGGGCCATTATAACAACAAATAGCAAATGCCCAGATTGGTACCAGAGTTTGTGACTGCCTGTTTTAGAAAACAACAAGGTTCTCATTGATTTCAACAGCCTTTGACCTGAACCCGATGTCAGCTCTCTTGGACCAGCCTTTGTAGAAATGATTGTGGTCTGTACCTTCTACTCACTTTTTTTCACATTGTTTGTAAATCCAGAACATGTAAGAAGTGACCTTAGGAAGCAGGATTAGGTTTAAACTTCAGCCACAGGTGCAAAAAGCACAGTAATATACCTGTTTTCAGTCATCTTTTTATCCACGTTTTTCTACCTGCACAGGAACTACAGATGATCTAACAAAGTATTCAATTATATCTGTGTGAAAAATAAAACACTTCAAATGAAGGGTTTTGTACAGCAGCATTAGAAACTGTTCCTCTTGTTTGGAGGAATAAGATGTGAAGAATTGACTGAGTAACCAATTTAATAATGAAAAGACCTTAGAATACAGAGAGGGTAGTTGAAAGCCTTGGGACACTGTTCCCTGAAGTTTCATATGCTGCCTATGCTCCAAAGCAGGGAAAATTTGATACAAAAGTGATTTATAGGCAAAAGCTGTGCACAGTCTTTTATCACATTAATAAAATCTTTAACTAGTCTTTGAAAATTCTAAAGCCTTCTGTGTTCAGTTGAGGTGCACAGATAGAAAGAACTGCTGGCTGGCAGATGTTCAGATACATTATCAGAAAATGTATTTTCGGCCTAACCAGTGTAATGTAATTCATTCTAACATGATATTTCAGGTTTATTACAGTGTAGCTGACTGCAGAGCACAGTGCACTGTGCAGGAGACTAAAGGAGTGAAGGTGTACAGCTTAAACCTGCCTGGGCTGGGCCTGGTAGAGCTGAGTATTGGTGGCTAAACTGGCAGATGATTTAAACAACTCAGAACTGCAAACAAAAGGGTTTTCTATTCCTCTTGTAGTCTACCCAGGGGAAGGAAGTGGTTTTATTTCATGAAACTGCACTAAACTGATATAAATGTTATTGTCCTTGCATATTACAGTAAAAGTTATCACTTTAGGAATTGCTGTGTTAAATCTCTGCCTTTTGCTTCCACTAAAAGAGGTAACAACATTTTACCTGGCTGTAGTATTTCACAGATGAAACATAAATAGCTCTGTGTGTTGTATATGTATCTGTTTATCTGTATAAACTTCTTATTGAAATCTTAGTGTGAGGTGCCACGTGAACTGATTGCTTCATTGTTCTGCTCAATCAGCTCTGAACTGTCGGTGGTACAGAAGCTCTTTTCACTTTTACTTCACCCTGGTGGCAGATTCCAGTTGGTCTAGTGCTTTGGGTTTTAGTTTGCTCCCCCCAGTCTTGCTTTGCTGTTGGGTATTCTCTATATGGGCTGTTTCAGCAGGTGCCTCTCCATTTGCCACCTGCCCTGGTGCACTGAGTGATTATGCAATTTAGTTAATGTATTTTAATTATTTATGTGACATTTTACCCTATATGGTCAATCTGAATATATACATGGAATTGAGTCTTTAGGTAAAAAGAACAGGATTTTTCTTTTTTTTAAACAAGTGAGAAGTCTGTGACCAAAGATAACAAATAAATAATCAAACATAAAAATAAGGCAAAATTTCTGTTTAATCTCGTTCCCATGACCATTTTTATACCTCATCTCTTTAATTATTATTGATTTATGATATAGATTTGATGCACTTGGCAGACAGACTGTGTACAGCTCTGCACATCAGTACCCGAAATGTGTCATGGTCAGGGTGTGGCATGCACCAGTTCACAAGGTCAGCCATGATTTTCATATCCAAGAATGCAGCCTTAAAAGTAACTAATATTTGCCTTCTTTACATTTTAAAATTGCTTCTCACTTGAGGATGATGTTGATCAATTTGCTAAGTATATAGTGTGTTTTAATGAGATGGATTAAACGAGTTAAAAGTATTTTCTTGTAGCAAAGGATGAAAGTCCAAGTGTCAATCAAAAAACTCGAGTTCCTTGCATGCTCATTCATTTGCATAAAGTACATTCAACTTAAAAAAAAGCAAAATATGCAGTTCTTTTTATTAACATTTATTAAATACACAAACCACAATTGTAACTTTGATTTTCAAATACGTATTACGGTAAGAAAAAAAAAGTACCAAAAATGAATCCAATTAGCCCAAACACTTTTGCTGTGGTCTGATTCAGTTTGTGCTCCCTGCTTCTCGTGCTGGCAGCAGGAGCAGCAGCAATAGCACTGTGGAGACAGTAGATGGCTGTAGAAAAGTGTGTTGAACACTCCTGTGTGAGCGTAATAAGATTGGGAAAGGCCTTGACCCGACTGGATGCAGCTTTTATCTGAAGTACATTTAAAGAGATAAAGGAGAAGCAGGGTGCAGTACATGTTCCTTTCTTTCCTGTAGGAGCTTTGCTTTGAGTTTAAAAATTTCTCAAATGTGGGATTTGTGAACTGGGTCCTTCAGCAGGGAGAGGTAATGGCTCGAGAGCCACCAGAGTCACTCTGAGGATTCCCCCCCTCCCTCAAGACGTCTTAGAAATCCTCCTATAAATTCCTCCAGAGGGGGCGTCTGTAGATCCCATAAAAATAATCAGGAAGTGGTATATTCCCATTTATTTATTTTTTTTTACTTTTTTTTTTTTTTTTATTCTCCCCCCCCCTCCCTCCAGTGTAGTTGGCTGCCTTTAGTGCACGGACCTGCTCATTAAATAGATACACCAAGAACTGTTACCTAAGCAAGCCTGACAGTAAAGAAAGGACAGACTGAGTTAGGGAGAAAAAGGGAAGAAAAAAGACAGGCTGAAGCAAGTCACTTCACAGGCAGAAAGAGCCACTGAACGAATGCTACTCTCATACACAAACNTGTGAGGACTTGACAGAAAAAAAGGCAAGATTTTCTACCCACTGTTTTCAGTTTTCCTTCCAGACATACTTGGTGAAGTAAGGAGACTTCTGTTTGCTGACAGAGCCCTTGATTTCTTTCAAGATGATGATGTATTTGTGGGTAGCTAGTGTCTCTCTCCATGTCAATCTTGTGTTAATAAATGGACTTTGGGAGCGTGGGTTTCGGGCTGTAGTTGCAGCGTGTTTTGTGCTATGTAAGGTGTGTGTGCTGCAGGGGAGCGTGGCTGGGTGCAGTACATGTGCTTGCATTTCCAGGCTCAGTTTAAACAAACCGGGTCATTAACGTGAAGCTGGAATTTATTTTCGTGATTTGCAGGATGTGGCAGAGTGCACTGCTTTCTTTTCATTGCCTTAGAACATGTTGCAATTGTGTAAGATTCACTGTGTGGTTCAGTTACAAAGCAAACGCTGCATCACTTGTGGCT
>VZTT01059353.1:0-14280 GCA_013400855.1 Buphagus erythrorhynchus | reverse complement strand
TTTTCCTCCTTCTGAAGGCCACAACCTCTTGTCCCAGTGCGGGCAGGTGGAATTTCACAAGCACTTTGTCATGGCTCATCCCTCAAGCATCCGGCCACACCTTTCTGATTGTCATTCATATCCTGCCTGCCATTGCCTCTGGCATTTGCTGAGTTCACGTTTCCATGTGATTTACTGCAAAACATTTTGTTTGACGAGTCACTAACACACACTGACAGGGAAGTCCCCCTCAAGAAGCTGAACTAATGATAGCCTTCATCTTTGCTTTCCTCAGGTAGACGCTAAAAAAATCAATCTGTTGGTATCTGTGCTTTAGACTTTGCACTTAGGGAGAATTCTTGAAACTTGGAAACTCTGACCTTGAATCTGTGAGTGCTGTGAGTTGCAAATGCTCTTTGTCATGGGCTCTGTGTGTGTAACAAGGCAGAGGAGCTCTGAGGCTGCCCTGTGCTCCCCAGCTGCAGAATTTCCAGCACACTTGGGTTATGAGTCAGCAGCAGCTCTGTGAGTTCAGGTAACCACTGAGGTGTCTGGGTGCTGAGGCTGCTCCTTGGCAGCATTTCTGGGAAACCTTTTAATACACCAGAGCAGCTGCTCTGTCTTCGGGCCTTGGCTTCTTTGGTGCATGCCTGAATAAAGTCACTAAGTGTTTGCAACACCAAAATCCACTTAATGTTGACAAAAGTGATTCATACGGGTCTTATAAAAGATTACTTATCTCCCATGATGAGTTGGGTACAACCGCAAAAATAGCTCTGTCACATTCACAAAACACAAGCAAATGCATAAGAACAAAATATAGCAAAAAACCCCATCTCCTCTCTTCCCCCAGCTGGTTGCTGATCTCATGTATTTGGGGCTCTGCCTGGCACAGTGAAGATTTACTGATCCATTAGTGGCTGCTGTTTGGCTGCACCTTCACATAGGAAAAATATGTCTAGAAAATAAACTTGGCACATCAGACACACCATAACTAAATCACTGCAGCCAGCACATTTCCTCCTGTTCTGCTTAACTGCCTCAAGTTTTGATTATGTACAAATTTAATGGTTTGGTTCTGCTAGAAAATCTGGGGTTTGTTTATTTAAATTTATATTTCTTAATGAATGCATGCAAGAGAAAGCACTAAGTAATTACAAGTGAGGAACATGGAAAACTAGTACGCTGAACTGAGCATTAGTTTTTGAAAGTACAGGCTCTCCTATGGTATTTTTAATAGTCTAATAAAAATTTTGGTAAATGAGTGACTAAGTGCTTGCAAATTCAAGCAGATGGTGGTCCCTGAAGGACTCCTTGCTGGAGCAACCTGACAAATCCTCTGGGAGCTCAGTTTTGGTGGTTAAAGCAGAGTGCAAGTAACCCTTCTGTGGGGTGGGCACAGGGAAAAGGCTCTGGTGGCCATAGGTGGATGCTGGGGCTGCTCTAGAGGATTATCCATCTGTAGTTGTAAGGTGCCTCACTGTATGGACACATGCAGTCAGAGGAACACCAGGAAGACAATGAAGTTTCGCAAGGAAATTTTTTCTATTTCAGGAAGACCCTACTGGTAGTTGACACAGGCAGAGAGAAAAAGGGGAAGAAAATCCATTACTGCCTCAGGTCTTCTGTCTTGGCTGAAGGTGGGAGTGGAGGTTACTCTGTGTGACTTTGGGATCTCTTGAAAAGTGAGAAATATATGCTGAAAACATTGTCTTGCATACCCAAGCAAATTTATTTAGCTTCTGTAAGATCACCGTGTGGACAGCATTTTAAAACCTTGCTCTCCTAAGCTATCTTGATACAATTGGGATGTTGGTGATAGCATTTTGTTAATTGTTGAGGCAAAATTAAGTCTCGATATGGTTTAGTGAGATAAAGCAGATAAAGCAGTGCTCATAAGAACTGGGAGCTGATAGCTTATCATTTCAGGAAGAGTGGGAGGTGATCAGGGCAGACGTGAGTCACACGCCAGCTCCAGCCTTGCCACCAGATTTCTTTGCTGCAGTGAATTTTTGTGGCCTGGACTGAAGTCAGTGATGCTTTTGGCCTTTTCTAAATAGCTCCATGGTCACCACAATTAATTTCTTTATTATCTTGCACTAATTTACGTATCGTGTAGATATTTGAATGAATAGCTCTATTGTGCCAACCATGGGGGCCTCTGAGCCAAAATGGAATGTTTTCGTTGAGTTTATTTGCCAGTAGTTTTGTTGGAGACAGATGCTTTTCCAGATTAAGAAGCAAAACTGTGTTTTGTCACTTTCTCCTAATTAGCAGCTATACAACATCCAACAGGAATTTGAAGGGAAGCTTTCCTTCTTGTGTGTCACCATTGCTGGAGTGAAGGCTCTGAGGGCTGGGCTGTGTCCTGACCTGTATCCCAGCCTGGGGACAGTCTGTGCCCTCTGGGTACCTGCTGGGGTGACCAGGGCTGCAGGAGGCTCGGGGCAGTGTGACAAAGCCCCTCTGGGAATGGCTCATCCTGGGATCTGTGTGGAGAGGGAGAAGAAAACCCCTCATCAGCACTGGCTGGCATTCACCCAGCCACCTGAGAAGTCTAGGTTTGCTTTAGCAGTTGGCTCCTGGAGCTGGGGCTCCTTCCTCCTGCTGGAGCTGGTCCTGAACCTGTGCTATCATGCCATGGTTTGTGCCTCCTGCAGTGCCCAGAGTGTGAGTCCATCTCCCACAGGACAGCAGGCACCTCCATGTGGGTTTTGCTCTGGTACAGGTGGATTCACACTCTGGATGCTTCCCCTGGAGCAAGTCAGAGGGCCCTGCCACCCTCTTGTAATTCATCATTTCTGCTGCTCACTGGTGTGTATGCTGAGACCCTCCCTGGAGCTGTCTGGCAAATACTAACCTGGGAGAGAAGAGACCTATCACAGCTATTTTTGGTCAAGCCTGACATGGGCTTCTTTTCCCCAGGACTTTATTTCATTTACCTTCTCATAAAAAGGGAGACTTCCTGCAGGACCCTTGAAGAGTTCTTAAAGCATTCATTAAGTGTCTGCCTCTCTAAAAACCCCTACTTTAAAGTTTTACCAGGTGATATGCCCATTGCACAGCTGGGCCAAATCCTGTACTCCTGGAGCAGCAGCTGTGTTGCAAATCTCGGTTGCCTGGACCTGGAAGATGGATGGGCAGATCTCTGATTTAAAGATACCATACATCTTATGAATTCAGGATAGAGGATTTAAAAGCTGAGTCCAGCTCAAATTGTACTTCTTCTTGTCCAGAACCCCCAGCAGCCACTCATAAAACTGGTCTCTCTTTGACTGTTATTTTTCTGAACTTGCTTGCTGGGGCTGTGACAGCAGGTCTTCCAAACCAGCCTCTTTACATCAAGTGCCTTTCCCTCACTCCGCAGGGATGTGCAAGGACAAAAGGAGGCCCTGAATGCAGGCTTGGGGGAGACATCTGCTCTCTGCAGAACAAGTGCTGATGAACCAGAGTGGTGGAAAGCATTCTGAATGCACCTGAATGGGGTCAGCAGCAAGAGCTGCCTTCCCTCTCCTTCTGGATTGGTGCAGTGCCACTCCTGGCACATCCTTCAGAATGTCAGGATGCACAGCTTGTGAAGGGTTCTGCTGTGCTGGTGTTTCTGTTGGTAACCTAACAGACTCTGCTTCAGAGCTATTTTCTCCTGAGGTAATTCCCTGTCTTGCTTTTATTTATTAGTGATAAAAGACTATCACAGATAAATAGGCATGTTCTCACTTGACTTGATAACTTACATGGCATTGCTGAAGGTGATTTACAATTTATACATGGAAAGGATTTGCTGATCTCATTAATAACTTTCCAAACATCTAGATAAACACGCTATTGCTCTGAATCAAATGAGCATGAAACAGCCAAGGTATTCACCTGCAAGGGCTTCTGGCACTCTGCTCTTTCCCAGACAACAGAACTTTGACAAAAGAATGTGGGAACTGCCAAAACGCGTTTCTCCTCACAGCCACCAGATCACCCTAAGGTGGGAGATTGCAGCTATTCTTGCTAAATTATTCTTCTCTATTGGAAGGCTTGTTGACAGGAGATTCCCAGCTCTTTGATTTTTAAATAGGGGTTGCATTTCACATCTATGAGACTGCAGCCCATGCTGGCATTTTGCTGCATCCTCTTGAATGTCCTGCCAAAGCCTGAGATGCAAAAGAGCAGGTAAACAATCCCTACAAGCTTCCTCCATCAAGGCTGTAAAAGGAGAGTTGAGACAGCTCTGAGTATTCCCTGCTGAGCAAGGCTGTTGCCATGATTTGTTTCATCAGAAATAATCACCTCCTCTTGTTTTATGGGCATCTTGTTATCTGGAGATCTCCAAGTGCTCTATTGCTTAATTAAACCTCACAACAGCTTTTAGGTATATCTATTGTGAATCTTATTGTCTCTTCCTAAGTGGATAAACTGAGGCAGGGATATTGAAGCATGCACTCTGGGTGTCTGTGTAGTTACACTTTTCCATTTAGGGGGCTCAAAGAACAGCCCTGCTTTCTCTTCTGCTCCCTGCTTCTTTCATGCCATTAACTCCTGTGAGAGGATTATCCATAACACGGGAATTTCCCATCATCTGTAGAGAGGTGAGCTGGAAGTTAGTGAGCAGAAGGTGATGCCAGACCAGCTGGGAGGAAAATTAATGATCCTTCCTCTCTAAGACAGTGACACACACAGTTGTGTCCATGGATGCCAGAGGCAGGTCAGGCAGGCTGTGCTCAGCCTCTGTGGCAGAGCCAGGAATTACACCTGTCTTGGTCTCCTGTGTAGCTGTGAGATTGCACCTCACTGTGAAGCTCTAGGCTGTAAGAGGGAACAAGTGTGGATGAACAGCTTCCTGGCATGTTTGAGGGTTTGTAGGTTAGCCCAGTGAGGGGCACATCTCCTTCCCTGGACATACTCAGAAGTGGTTGGAACACAATCCTGAGTGATGTGCTCTGCAGAACCCTGCTTGTGCAGAGAGGCTGGAGTAGAGGCCCTCCAGTGGTCCTTCCAACCTTACCCATTCTGTGAAACTTCAGCTTGATTTTCACATCTAGGAGAGAGTTGGGGTGAAAAAAAGGCATCTAGGGAAATCCTGGGTGGTTTGAGTCTTCCTCTTTGAGAACCTCTTTGGTAGCGAGTGCCATGTTTAAACAAGGGTGCACCTGCATGTGCCTCAAGTCCAACACTTCTGAAAAGGTGGAATCTCTGTAGGATAGAGAAACATGCAGCTCGAGCAGATTTAGGGAGAAAATGACAAATAATGGAGCTGCTGCTTTCCTCTTGCTGAAGTTGAGCTTTGTGCTAAATTTTGCATTGGTAATGAACTAAAAGTGCTCATGTGCTCCAAATAGCAAAGGGCAAAGAAGAGAGAAGCAACTCATCAATGTATGGCCCTCTCTAAAGTGTCGTGGGTAATCAAGTGTGAAGTACTTAATGGATCATGATTTGCATGCCACTATTTTGATTGATGTACTACTTAGTAGAGGTTTGATAGTTTTTTACAGTGGTGTTGATGGGAGTCTCTCAGAAGCAAAGGTATTTAAAAGATGTGTAGATGTGGCACCTAGGGACATGGTTTGGTGGTGGACTTGGCAGTGCAGATTTAGCAGTTGGACTTGGTTTTTTTCCTAACTAAATGACTCTGTAAGCACCTCGTCTATTTTCTTTAGTGCTGGGGGGAGCCAAAGCAGTGGTGTTTCGAAGTCATTGTGTTCCCAGCATCTTTGTTAAACAGTCAAAAATAGTGCAGAGTTGTTATCTTGAACAGACCCGGATCTCACCAGATGCCTATATTTAGGCATCTTCCAAAACCTTTGTGTCAAGCAATTCTCTGGGGAGACCGAAATAGCTTTTTTTTTCTGTTGTTTATATATAAAGTTGTACAGCCATCTAGAGAGGATGTGATGATTAAACCATATTAAGACATCTTGCTATAGTTCTGTAGATAGGAGATTAAATTGTGTTCCAGGCTGCTCACAGTTAAAGCAAGAATAAAAAAGCCCAGGAAAACACAGTAGTTTTTAGTTTGCTGGCATGATGTAGCCCCATCACACTCATGATACAAGTTCAAACAGTAGCAGAAAACATTACAGCTATGCTGGGTTCTGTTGTGGAGTGAAATTCCACTTGCACAAAAGAGACAGCATTAAGGGATTTAAGTGCAGGATCAATCCTCAAATTCTTAACAATGGACAATTTGTTAAGGGGTATTAATGTAATAATTATTTCAGCCAACTTGCAGTGTCTCATTAGCCTGTATAAAATACAGGCACTTTTAAAAATAACTGGGAATAACGTGCTAGATGCTCTATAATACATTACAAGTACGACTTTTGCAGATTCCAGGACCCTCAGCTGATGCTTGTGTTAGGAGCAAATAGACATTTTAAACAGTAATGTCAGAGCTCTGTGTAGGGCCTTTCTGTCTTAAAGTGCTCAAGCTGATACTGTGCTCTATCACAGGCTTATCTAATTTTGGAGGTTTAATTGCCTTTCTACAGAGCTGTTAAGATTTAGGAGATGAGAGATAATCCCAGGCTGGCTGGACAGTGCTTTTGAGATACAGATCTCTGTTCTCATCAGTGCTTTTACACCACTGAGGAGGGAAGCTTGTAAGCAGGTCTCCTGACAAGAGGATTATGGCTTGTTAATGTGGAGATTCAGGCCAATTAATCAGCTTTCACTGGAGTATATCATAAAACTTCAGTAGGGATTTTTTTTTTCCCCCTGTAAAATGTAGTTGCTGAAGAACAAAAATCGCGATTTCCTCTTTTTATATATAACCCCCCCACCTTATTATCTTAGGTTGGCTTGAAAATCTGTCAGTTTTGTGATTCTCCTTGTGCTGCCTCTGTTCAAGGGAATCCATCAACTTGTTTTTCTAATTGAGTAATTATTTGAAACTGATTAGTTGACTCATCCCTTAAATCTCACAGCTTGTATAAAGGTGATTAAACTTTCAAAGTTAGATGAAGTCTGTGACAGAGCAGAGTGACAGCCTGAGCACTCTGAAGAGCAGAATATTTAGCCCTTGGCTCAGGCAGCAGTGATTTAAGGATGCCCGTGGCCCTGGGTCAGTGTGCTGGCAGTGCTGCTGCTCTCTCTCCCCAAAAGGACACGGCTGCTCCAGCCCCCAGCACAGGGACCTTTATCATACCAGGGCATCTGTTTGTTGCTTAAATACTTTTTAAAAGCAAAAATGCAAACAGTGACCTGCCAAGTCCCCAGTTCAGCAGCACATTCCTCCTCATTGAAGCACTTAGAGGTGAAGCTGTGTGTGCTTTGAGTGCTCTGTGCCTGGAAGAAGGGACATGTCACTGCACAGGCACAGTGTCCCCAGTGCTTCCTGCTGGGGGCTGTCAGCTTCGCTTGCCACTGCCAGTCCTAGCAAATATCTTCCTGTAGAGAGCAGAGCAGGTTGGGATTTTCACTCCTTGTGGAAAATTGGAAAATGCTGACTTCTCACTGAGAAATGCTTTTTTTTGCTTTTTTTTTTTTTTTTTTTTTTTTTTTTTTTTTTGTTGTTTTTTTTTTTTTTTTTTTTTTTTTTTTTTTTTTGGTGGTTATTTTTAGTCACGAATTTTTTCACCTAGTCCTTGAATTTTTAGCTTCCTATTTTTATTTTAATTTCAGACAAAAACCCAATGCGGTAAGTGTTCTGTCCAGGGGCTGATTTTCCTTGGTGAGATTTTCCAGCTGTTCCCCCCTCTGGTGCAGGGCTGGAAGCTTTGTGTGCTGGCAGGGTTGACAGAGCTAAGGTGAGATCAGGGTGCTGTCAAAGACCAGGAGTGAGCATGATGTGGGAAATGTCAAGTTTATCCCCAACTACCACAGCTGTTGCAGAGGGTTGCATTGATAAGCTATTATTATTATTAATACATAAATATGTGAGATTTTCAAATTCATATATTTTTAAGAAGAGGCTTTTTTTAGCAGTTGTGATCCATCAGCTACGTAGCAAAATTCAGAATAATTCTTATTAATTTTTAAGAATAAAAGCTAATTTTTCATTTTTTACTTTCCTATGTACGTTCCTATTAAACTTAATATATTAATTATATATGTATTTAATTTTTTTAGTTTATAATTTTGACTATCTAATTTCTTTAGAAAAAGAGGTCTGATGAAGCAGATTTCAGCTTTTGAAATGACTGCATTATCAGCATAATTATATTTCTTTTGCATGAGGTACAAGTTGATTCGTAATATTTCTGTAGGAGACGAGCGAAGTGTTTCTCTGTGTAAAGCACAGGAGAACTGATGCTGCTTAGGAGTGCACTCCAAACCACAAACTCAGTCCCTGCAGGGAGGACTTGGCAGCGTGGCCATGGCAGTGGTGCCATGGGTCTGTGCCCACAGTGTGCAGTGCCCAAGTGCATGGCAGAAACATCTGGCACATGACTCTGCTGTGCACAGAGAATGATACCCAGGTGAACAGGACCTCCTTGGCTGGGATTAACAGGCCATTCTGGTTCCTGTATCATACACCTGGCAGTTTTGTTAGTGCCTGTAGCTCTCTCTTGAGCAGATTGCCGTGTCAGATGTCCTGTCCTGTTGTGCTTGTGCCCTTTGCTGAGCTGGAGACTTCATTTTTCGTGTTTTGTTTCCCTGGATTTCACGTATATTAAAAATAAATAAATAAAGAAAGCTTTGGAATTCAGGTCAAGATTCTGGCTTGCTCAGGAATTTTATCAGGAGGACAGTGAAGAAGCCCACGTGGGCTGGTGGGTTTTAAAGGACAAGCTGCTGCAAGCACATGCACAGCAGCTGCAGAAGCTAAAGGGGGTGTTGCAGAAGGCCCAGGTGGATGGGCAGGGGGCCCTTGGCACAGCTCAGACACACAAGAGAAGCACACAGGAGGATTCTAGAGTCTAGCCATTGCCTGAGGACACAGAGGAGGTGTTAGGAAAGCCAAAGCTTGGCTGGAGTTTGTCTGGTGTGGGACATGAAGGACACCAAGGACACCTGCTCCTGCAGGCACAATAAGGAAGGCTGAGGAAAACACGGTCCTGGTGCTCAGTGGGGCAGGAGATCTAGTGACCAAGGATGTGGCAGAGGTACTGAATGCCTTTTTGTCTTGGCTTTCACTGGCAGTCTTGGCTGCTGGCCCTCCAGGTCAACCAGAGTCTGTGACAGTGCAGTGTTACAGGAGAGGACTGAGCACAGAGGAGTGGAGCTGATGGGATGTGCCTGATGGTGCAGAAGGGTTTGGCTGATGTCAGTGCACTGCCATTCCCTGCTGTCTCTGACAGGCTGTGGCAATGGGCACCTTGCAGTTAGCAGTGAGGGCCTCATCCCCTTCCCTCCTGAGGACTCAGTGAGAGACCTTGGATGGTGATGGTGGTTTGTTCCCACACCAGAGATTGCTCTAGCTCCTCACTTCTTAAACTGAAGCATGCAATTGACTTTCTAGTCTCCCATGAGCCAAATAAAAATCTGGCCACCTATCAACAAGGTGATCATCATGATTCCATGGATGCACATCAGGCAAGGTACTTTTAGATTAGCCAAAGATGTTTGAGTCCTGCTGCGACTGGCTGGCATCATGGGATCAGTCCCCAGCCTTAAATCAGCAAACCACAGCACTAGCAGCAGACCTGTAGCTGAGGAAGCTATACTGGGAAAAAATAACCAAAGATTTTTATTTTTTTTTAATGGTTGTTCAGATTGGATGTGTGATAAAGCTCCTCCACTTGGTTTATGCTGCAGCTTTGCAAAGGAGGTCTGAGTGCTTAATCTGCCAGGGTATCTGCATGTGCAGGTCCAGTGGCTTGGATACTCAGAGTTTGGATTTCAAACCATACTACATTTATGTTCCAAGGTTCCTTTATTTCTGTTTTGAACTTCCTGAGTTTTCACCCAGTCACAGAGTGAAAGTGCTCTGCAGCCAAACAGTCTAGACTCTTCCCCAATGGGACTGTGTTTGTTTCCTTGTGTCACTCGTGCTTCAAAAGTACATGCTTAGTGTGTAGAAATACTGGTTTTCTCATCAGAGATACGAGTTAAAGATGGGGAGCTCCTTTTTATGTGTAGAAATAGTACAGTCATTATTAACAGGAGGCAAAGATCTTACAGTGTGAACATCAAAGGAATCTGACGTTATTTGGAAAGAGCATTTGGTACATCACATCACATTCTACAACTTGACTTTTAAGAAATGCTCAAGAGAAAGCTTTTTTTTTTTTTTCCCCTCCTGCTTGGCTTCTAAGGATCTTTATTTATCACCCTCAGGGGCATTACAGTGAGTAATTAGATTGGACCAGGAGAATGACTTAATTTTACAAGAAACTCATTAATTCGTCCTATTTTAAATTTTCTCATTTCACCCAAAACCCAATTATGCTTGTGGTGGCAATGATCTGGAAAGGCATTGTCTCGTAGGTATCAGGGGGGCCACTGGGACTGCTGGGGTATTCATGTCGGGGAGACAAGGGTGACTCCCTTTCTTTGACTTTTAGGTCAAAAGACCTGGTTGCTGGGACAGCTTGACAATTGGAAAACCCTGATGAGCATTTGGAAGTAAAACAGCTGTACAATAACGGAGGGGTTCATGGTGCAGGGCAGAAAGCTCATCAAAAGAGACTATCCAAACAATTGAGTTCTATAATTAACACACAAAAATCTGTTCAGAAATGGTAATAACAGTAAAAGTAAGCTGAGATGATGCTGCCTTCTTATGTGGCAGATGTAGTTTTGTTACGATGTGAGAGAGAAGATCCATCCTCTTAAAGACTAAGAACAACATTCAAGGGGAAAAGTAAAAGTAACTTTTTGTTCCTAAGGGTGCAGATAAAACACGAGCTCAAAATATTTCCAGAGAGAAGAGTTGTAGAAAAACTAACCAGTGATGAAACACATGAAATGTGCTATCAAAGTATTTTTTCAAGTCTTTAAACACAAATTTCTTTTCTCACTGAAATGTATAAACATGACATTTCAATATATCTTATTAAATTATTTGCCTTGTCCTTCATTTCACCAAGAGTACTATTTTGGAGTCTTTCTTTAAAGCTGGCTACAATCATTGACTTAAAACTAGTTTTCTCTCTTCTGTTGTGCGTGGAGAAAGATTTGATTCAAAATTGCTTCTCAAGGAATTTTGAAGTTTTTCTGAATATGTAGATAACATATTTTTCTGCTTCAAGAAATGGAAACTGGAATGCATAGCTTCTGGCAATTGAGCTGATTCCACAGATTGTAGTGGCATTGCTCGCTTGCCTGTGATAATAAAAGTTCTTGGGGGTACAGAGGGTTCCTTTTGGGCAGGAGCATGGTTTGGCTGTGGTCCTGTCCTGCTTGGGGGCCCTTTCCTCGTGTTTGTGTGGAGAGCTCAGCCTTTGGCACAGGGATCTGTCTCCTGGCCATGGCTGTGCAGGACTGCGTCCCACTGGGCTTTTGTGAATAAGCACTTCAGAGCATCTCTGTCACATTTGCTTCTAATATCACTTTATTGACTTAACCGGGTTTACTTGAGCAAAACCACGTTTCTGTGCTTGTTTTTCTCCCTATTTGCTTTATTAGGTCCTGATCAGAAATCAGTATTTATTTCAGGAAGTCCTCCTCTTGAGCAGAGGCTGAGGCTGCAGGCAGGATTTCTCCTGGCCCTGGTCCCTGGTGCCCAGGGCTGGTGCCAGAGCTGCTGCCCAGCAGTTCCCAGCTCTCCTGGGCCATCCCCATCCCATCACTGCTCAGATCCCAGCCGGGCTCAGGGGTGGCTCCCATCACTGCCTGTGTCCTGCTCAGCCTCCAGGCTCTGCCACAGCCTCTGCCTGGAGCTCCCTGAGATGTCCTTCAGATGTGCACTGCATTTTTCATGGTTTAGGAACTCGTCAGCAAAGAGGTTGGGATGATTTCTTTATCCAGTCCTTTCTGAACATTACACAATTTTAAAATCCTTTTTAAAGAGCTATTTAGGTATGTCAAGCCTTTTCCAAACTCAGATGGAAGGAATAATTGCCATTTCCACAAGGATAAAGGAACAATTTAAGAGCAAGTACTGGAGGATTTTTTTTAAACAACTCTAAATTTGAAAGAATAGTTTTCTTAAATATTTCCCCCACCCCCAAATAGTAAACCCCAACAACATAGCTTATTTAAAAATAGTTAAAACCAATTTAATAAATGTATTTTGTTGTAGCAGTGTTTAAAAAGAATGTGATTAGAGTCCCATCCACTATGAGATGAGGTTTTTAAATTCTAAAATTGCTGTCTGAAATTTTCTAGTAGAAAATTCAGCATTTGGAGAGACTAAGCGAGCAGACTTTGCAGCCCACACAAGTATTCTTTCTCTTTTTTTGAGGAAACTTTAAGTCTGAAAATCAGGTTTTAATGTGAAAATGGAGTTCGAAAAACAGCTTGAGAAAATTTACATCTAGATTTGACTGAAGTTCCATAATTCTTCAGAGCCATTTTTGCAGTTTTGACATGTATCACTCTGATATATTTGGAAAAAAGAAGGAAAAAGGCATGTAATAATGACCAGCAATGTTTGCCAGATCTTGTCTTGCTTTAAGGGAAATAGAAATCAAATGGATTTTAATACTATAAATCAAAAACATCAGCATGATTATTTCAAGCTGATGTCCATTTAAATCAATGTGATTTGTTCTGAGGAAAAACTGTGAACTGAAAATATTTTTGTTTGAGAATTTCCCTCGAATGTGGTGCAGTCGATTGTAACTGTGTTGCACTTGTGGGTGACCTGAATGTGAGAAAAGGTTTTTCTCCTTTAAAAAAAGAAAAAAAAAAGAAACCTAACAGAAAGAACTAATTAAGGCAAAGCTAAGAAATTGAACTCAAAGTTTGCATTGCACATGTGAACTAATCTTTTTACAAAGGCATCTTTGGAAAACTGTGTAAGAGCCCCATTCATGCTGGGTCTCACCCAGCAAATCCTTCCTAGAAAAGCAGCTGCGTGAAGGTTTGTCATGAGCAAGCAATAAAGACTTCCAGGGAATGAGTTCTGTACAGGCTTCTTGTTTGCCTACTAAATCATTACCCTTCAAAAAACAGTCCATCCATAGTTGTAATAGGTGTGTCAGCAGCACTCCATGCTAAGAACAGCTTTTACAGGATTAGGTTTGAGTTTTTAAGTGGCAGTACCATGGAGCTCTTGGGGGCAAAGAACTCCTGGTTTAATGCAGCACATCCTCTAATGCCCTTTTATGTCTGTTAGGAAATGTGGTGAATCTCTGAGCACACTAAAATGAAGAAAACTCTCTTCAGGAGTAGTCGATTTTTGAAGCAAAATGGCTGTGTGTGCTTTAGGAGCAGCCACTGTGCTTGGAGAGTTTTCTTCAGGTCTTGAAATATTAAACATCTTGGCTTAATATAGTAGAAAACAAAATACAGTGCATGAAATGAGGGGGAAAAAAAATCCTTCAGTTACAGAGTGTTGACCTTGCAGTACCCACTGAATACATCTATTCCCTTTTAAACCACAGAGTATGAAAAGACAGGGAGGAATGGTCACAAAAATCTTTACTTGTGACATTTTCTTGTCTTTCTAGAAGCATGTTATAGCCCAAGTAGGATTTCCAGCCTTGAGCTAGATTGTTGAATAGATAAGTATTTTAATACCTCAAATATGCTAAAGATGGCTCACTGTTTATTGATTTCTGTGGGTTGTGGTGTTCATATTAAGAGTAATATTAGACTTTACATGTTTAGTTTCTAAAACCATAAACAATAGAAAGAGTTTTGTGGATAAAAGCAGTCAGCTTGGTTTCCTCTTATATTCTGTTTTTCAATACCTTGTCTTTATATATGGCAGCAAGATCCTTCCCGTGGGTGTCTGTCCTGGTCATACACAGACTGAGGCGTGTTTCTCATCTGAGCTGTGACAGTGAAAACCAGGAGTAATATCTAAGACCAGCATTTGCCACTTGACTGCTGCTGTTGTTAAACCCAGGACATGTAGTGATATGGCAACTTGCTCACCAGATAGTGCAAATCATATATATATATATATACACACATATATTTATATATAAAAGGGTTATTTTCCTTGTTTGTTTGTTTTGCTGGGCAATCCCCATCCCAGGCAGAATAAGTTGTTTTACAGGTGTTGCCTTTGCANCAAATCATATATATATATATATACACATATATTTATATATAAAAGGGTTATTTTCCTTGTTTGTTTGTTTTGCTGGGCAATCCCCATCCCAGGCAGAATAAGTTGTTTTACAGGTGTTGCCTTTGCATCCTGCCTGTGCCTGGCTGATGGGCCGGACATGGTGGGTTTGAATTTGTGTTCAGGGACCAAAATAGTTTCTGACGTGGGCAGGCTGGGTTTAACCCCTGCGATTCTCCCTGCCAGAGCTG
>VZTT01059351.1:426-12067 GCA_013400855.1 Buphagus erythrorhynchus | reverse complement strand
AGGGGTCCCTCTAGAAAGCAGATACAAGCAGCCCCTCCCCAAACTAGTTCGGGAAATGATTTCCTTGGAGAAAAGTAGAAAAAACTGTTTATTTAAAAAGCAAAGTATTCACAAGCATAAGAAATGAATAATATTAAACAATAAAACTTCTTGCTGTTCTGAAGAGATGGCAAATTCAGAAAGTCCTTGCTGTGGGGTGTAGCTTGGCTTGCTCAGTCTCTTATCAGTCCCTCCTTTGCTGGGAAATGCTGCATCCCGGCCCTGGTGGGCCACAGGTGTGAGCTCCCAGTGTTCTTATGGGTTTTCAGTCCAGAGCAGATTTGAACAGTTCCAAGAAAAAGAAAAGCCACAGTCTGGGGAACTTCTTTGCCTCAGTTAGCTCAAAAAGCTAACTAAAAGCAAAGGAGAGCTCTCTTGCTGTCTGTCCGTGCTGCAGACAGCACAGTCTGTGAGAGAGAATGCAGAGGAGCAAGTGCAGATTCTGAAAACAAATTTTTTGCTTCTTTTTCCTCTGCTTCGCTCTCGGAACCAGTCTTAAAGCTGCAGAACTTAATATCCAGCATAAACAGAACAGGTGATTGGGGATACAAGCATCATAAAGTCACCCTAGGACATTCCATTAATCAGTTTTCTTAGCAGATGACATTTTATTCAAGGGAGGTTACCTGAAGGCACTTTTATTTCCCCCTCCATTATATAATACTCCGTGAACACAGTGTGTGGAAATTGAACTCCAAATAGCCACTTCATTTCCCTTCCACCCTCTTCTCAGGAGAGGGACAAAGGCAGAGACCATGGGTTGAGATAACAATTTATTGAAAGCAATCAGCAATGGACTAAGAAATGCACAGTAACAGCCGCAATATCAATAACAAGAGTATGTAAGAGGAGAAGATGCTTTACACACAAAAAGATGTTCACCACCCCGACCTAGTTCTGCACGGCTGCTGGGACAGACAAGACAGACAAAGACAGGATGGCAGGTTCTCTCCACAGCGCTCTCCTTGTCCCTGAGCCGGGAACAGGGAACAATGGACAACCCCCCAAAGCTGGATTGTCCACATGGAGCCATGCTGCTGTTTCCGATGCGGGGCTCGATTCCGCACTGCTCGGGCTGGCACCGCTGTCGCTGTTCTTGACTGCTCCATCCGGGTCCACTTGGCTCCTTCCAGCTTGGGTCGGACTCAGCTGAGGTCTGCATATCTGGATCTGCAATAACTTTGCAAAGGATTTCTGTTACTGGATTACTTCAGCTGAATCAATCCATTTAAATAAATGGGACTCGTTAATAGACGTGTTGCCTTAGATGAGGGAAACTGTTTACTCAGGGATAATTCTGGTCTTTTATTTTTCCCAGACTCTGTACCCTACTACAGTGAAAAAAATTAAATGTAAATATGTCCTAGAGATAGTGAAACAACTGAAGAAGATTACTTGCCCTTTTGGGTGACTTCCTTTCTCTCTGCAGTACATGGGGCAGCAGTGTGGCTTCAGCCTTCCAGCTTCTGGACTCATATATGGGATATATATATGGGATATATAGCATTGTTTCCTTTCCTAATTTTGTTTCAGCTTTCTAATTATATCCATCCTTTCTTACATAACTCATAGTCTTTCCCATTGATTTCATTAGTGCTGCATCCCATTTTCTTAAATGAATAGTAGAACTTATCATCTTATCCTTCCTGCTTCTGTACTGACTTGAAGTTAAATGCACCATTACTTCCTTACACAGAAGCACTTGAAAGCACTTCAGACTGATGTTTCTCATTTACTCTCCCACAACTCCTTTAAACTTAATATAGGGTTATCAAGCTACCTTTTACTCCCCTTCTGCAAAACTGTGCCTTACAACATTCTTGTTTTAACTTCTTTTTTCTTTCATCTCTCTATCCAGTGCTGATGAGAAAATTTCCATGAAAATATGCAGATTTTCGACTAAATTAACATTTTTCAAAAGTATCATCTTTATTGGGAAAATTTAAGTCATCAACACATACGCCTGACCCCAAAACTTTCATAATAAAATTATTCTGTATATTTTTCAGTATTTCAGCACTTTACCAAAGTCTATCTGATACCCTGATCTATTTGGTTCTCATCTTTTACTATAGTTAATATTTTAGAGTTCTTACTCGAACGGTAAATATTATTTTGTTTTCTATTTCAAAGTTTTATACTGTTTCATTTCAGAAATTCCCATCTGAGTCATAGCTTATGTTTCCCTACATACACTCATTTTAAGTTCAAATCCAGTTGCTCGCAAATTGGAAGCAGCTATTCTAAAGAAAGATTTCTCAGAGATAATCTAGGAAGTAGCTGAAGTAGCTGCAGGTTTTTCTGACAGTATTCAAACATACATACATACATATATATATATATATGAGTGCTTTTTTTCTCCAGATCTACATACAGTTATGCACAGAGCCTGTTTATGTATGCACACACACAGTAATGATGTATCACCTATGTCTTCTGCTTTATAGCAACTTGAAGAAAACTTTTTTTCTTTTCATTCATCCTTTCTTGAAGTTTGACTTTCGGCCATCACCTTTTAGCAGTTCTGTAAAATAATTTTCTGTGAAAGAATGACATCATACACCCCACAGGTATTTATTGCTGAGTTATAGTCCTGCATATAACTGTTTATCTCTCACTCCATCTGAACATAGAGAGGCAAGTATAAACACCTGTAAAAAAATTTTAGAGCAGTGCATGAATATGTATGCATTGAAAATTCAATAATGTGAAAAATAGAAATGTTGTATTTTGCAAAGAATTGTATGAACAATATGATTGCCTTTCATCCAGATTTTTGCTAAATAACTGAAAGTAATCAATATAAATTCTTGTAACAAAAAGCAGGATGGCTTTCAATCTGGCAGAATGAAGTTAAGAAACTATGAAAAACCTTTCAATATGTAATTTTCAAATCAGCCATGAATAAACAACTTTAGCCCTAAAATACAGAGGAATAATGCTCAGTTAAAAAGGGTTGTACTATCGTAAGCATAAGTGGGTAGACTGTGTTGTGATCCTACTTGCTTTATCACATTAAATAAAGGGGGTTTTTTATGAGTATTTTCCTTATATTTCCATATAGCTGGGCTATCTCACATACTTTTCCCAAAATGTCAATGCATTTCTTAATATGGTCTTTTTATTACCATTTTTTAGAACATAATGAGGGGTTGTTTTCTTTTTTCATCCTTGTCCCTCTCAAAGCAGAATATTGAGTGCTGGTGATTTTTGAGTTAAATTCATTGCATGTCCCAAGCTCTTACAGAGATGATTTTATGAAAAGTTAAATATTTTTAATGACTTAACTTTTCCAGGATATTTTTCCATCTCTTACAAGGGTCTTATTAATTGTCAAAGTGATGCAGAATGAGACTAACCATGATATATATAATACTTGAAAGGCCTCTGAATATATCCTACAATCCGAGAATTGTTTGAGCATTAAATTTTCCCATTTTTTATTTTAGAAAATCTTTATTTAAAAAGAAAATTAAGAGTATTTTTTTATTTGGGTGTCATTAGTTTTACACTTAAACCTGGATTTGTCTTATCTCACCTCATATGGCTGAGAAATCTGTTATGAGACTTCATCTTTCTGTAAGCAGTGAAAAGAGGTAATGTTTTGCTCCATTGTTTCCAAGGAAATTTGAGCAATTAAGATACTAATTTAGGCCCTTTAAGTCACTAAAGTATCACAAAGGATGATTTTGAATTGTCTTGCTTATATCATGGATCTTCACCCTAAAGCCAGCTCACACATACAGAGATGCTGCTCATTACTATGGACCTTTGTACTACTCATCAGAAAAATTTGCCATTCAATGTATGAACCTGAGCTACATGAACCTTGCTGATGTTTCTTGCCACTACTGTTACTTCAGCGTTGCTCTGCGCTTCTTTTTCTTAAGATCAATCAAATTATGTTTGATCCAAATCCATAATAACTCGAAAAGCAAGTTCTTTGCCGTCAGCAGGCTGCAAGCAGCTGGGCTGCTGAGAGGTATTCCTCTTCATGTTGGATTTCTAATGTCAAATTTTCTCTCTTTTTTAGTCAGCGGTACAGATCCTTATTTCCACCTTCATTGTGCAGGGAGTGCATGATGTTCAGCAGGATAAACAGAAAAGCTGACTAGGTCTACCTGGCAGATGTTCATTCTTCTTGCCTTATGGGAATGGTATTGGAAAATCAAGAATGACACTGTATCATAGAACTTCATGTTGCACTTTTTTCATGAAATCTAGTAAAAGATCAGTCACTATATTAAAAATGTTTTAGCTCAGAATTACATGACAATTGCATTATTCATTTTCTCCTGACCAGTGTAGAGAAAGAATCTTCCATTTTGAATGGTATACTGTAAACTGTCTAGGTTATGCACACTTTAAGTTGGTTAGATTTCTTTTAATTAGGAAAACAAACTACATTCAGACCATTATAACAATACAATATATACTTTGTGAGTCTAAAATCAGACAGAGAATAATTCCTCTCTCTGCTAGGCTAAAGCTAGATTTTTATAAACTTGAAGAAAAGACTTGAGCTGTTTTCTCAGATTAAACTTGTCTATTTTGAATTTTAGAAGAGGTTATCTAACCCAAATATACTGAATGCTTAATTTAAAGAGTGCAAACCTAAAGCTGTGGTTGATCTATAGTCTTGAATTCATCTACATTTTCTGACTCTCTATTGATCTTCAAAGACTTTAAATAACTGTATCAGGGAGCTTACTTTGTGTTAGTCAACCCAATTTGCATTAAAACAGTACTTCAAGAAACCCCTTAACCAAAAATCCTGGCTGAAAAAATGCTTGAGAAGCACATTCCTAGAAGCCTAAAAAGAACTGGAGGGAATGACCAGAGGTATCTTTGGAGTGTGTTCAAAAAGTGAATGTCAGGCATTCTCTTCAAAACACTGTCTGAAAAACATTCACAAAAATATACCACCTTTAACTTGGGCAGAAGCATTCAGTGAAGTTTTCTGTTTGCTTTTGTATGTTTTAAAATATTTACTGTTTCCTTTTGTAATAAGCATTCTCTAACCATGAACAAATTCCAGTGTTTTAGCCATTAAATCCTCTTTTATAACACCAACCACAGGGAGCCTGCTTCAGTGCAGAAAGCTGAGACCCAAGTAAACTTCTGAGTTTCAGCCTTGGGTAACATAATGATTTTCTGTTTTTCTGTTACCTGGAGCTGTTTTGTTACATGAAGACAGGAAGAAGTACTACTAGAGATTTACCCAGTAACTTAAGATATGTAAGACTTTGAGAAAATAATATTCTCTTGGAGGTATTCTCAACTTTTATGAAGAGAAATTGATGGGAAAGTTGTCCTAGGGATTTACTCCCTTTGGCTTTATTGCTCTGTGCAATGTGTAAGCATGATTTTAAACATCACTGACTTTTGAGATTTCCTAGTTTAATTTTGCAGCAGGTGGTTTATAGAACTAAAATATTTCAAAAGTCTTTAAAAGTAAATGGTATTGGTAGGACATTCAAGCTGTATGATGATGAAACTTCTCTACGTGACATCAATGTACAGATTGTGTCTTGTTGCACTGAGAAAAGCAAAGTTTTTTTTACTGATGGCTAGATGACTTATGGTGACTTTCATTTTTTTTGTTCTTTGATTTTTTTCCAGCTTTCATTTGCAGCAACAACTCCAGAGTTGGCTGATAAGAAAAAATATCCTTATTTCTTCCGGACAGTGCCATCTGATAATGCAGTGAATCCAGCAATTTTGAAGTTACTCAAACATTATCATTGGAAGAGAGTAGGAACTTTAACCCAGGATGTACAAAGGTTCTCTGAGGTAAGATTTGCATAATTTCTAGTATACACAGAGAGATACTAATATCAGACTTCTAAGGGGTTAGTTCCTTTATTAATAGCAATTCAGGAAAAATAAACAGTCCCACTGTTTCAGTCCTGCTTGGCTTTCTCTTAGTAGGTCATTTGCTGTACTGAGAAGGTTAATTCCCTGCTGGGGTTTATTTGAGTGTCTGTAATGAAAGCTACCCATGCTTTCGCATGTCTGTTTTTTACACACAAGATCATTGCACCCCAGTGCAAAGGTTCCTTTGTACTCTTTGATTTGCAAAAACATATATTTTTGAGGGAGGCTTGTATTCTGACTCTGGTTCACTTAAAAGGGAGAAGAAATCCAATTTCATCATGTTTCTTTTGTGTTCTGATTTATTACAAGCATCAATCTGAACACTGAGGAACAAAAATCTCGTAAGTCTATGGCTAAAATATTGGAGGAGCTTACTGAGACAAAAATATCTGAAGCCTCTAGAACTAATAGGATCACATACCATGCACCCCACAGATCTTTCAAGTTTCACCCTGAGCAACATTTTGGTCATAGAAATTGCTATAAAATAAGGACTAAGTGCCAATAAACATGGCTTTAACAACTGAGTAAAAGAAAACATTTTATATGTAATGAATCAGAGCTAGACAAGGAAAAGAGTTGCCCCATGAATTATCAGAGAGGTAAAACTAACAGACTTGCCTGGTTGTTTGGTTGTTGGGAGTTTTTTTCTTCCTCAGCATTGATTTTTAAAAAAGCTGACTCTGCTCTGAAGACTAGCGTAATTAGAACCATGGAAGAGGGATAAGAACAGGTTAGAGTCGTCTTAGATGAGTCAGATATTTTCAAATTGTCTGGCACAATTAATTCACTATGGAATACTTAAGAAATCTTAGACTCTTCCCTTATGAGCTTTGAGAATTAAAGGATAAAAAGTAAATGAGTAGTAGGGGGAGGGAAGAAACCTATGTGTCTGTCTTTCCAGAAAACACACAAAGGCCCTGGGAATTATAGGCCAGCCAGGTTAAATTTGATTCCTGGAAAGACACTTGAGCAAATAATCTGTTTGGAATCACACAGGAGATTAAAAAATGCTAAACAATGGTGAAAATGGATTTGTCAAGAATAAATCATGTAAAGCAATCTGATTTCCCTCTATGACAAGGTAACAAGTCTCAAGGAGGTGTGATAGGTGATGTGCAATATTTCATGACTTATAAAATGTTAAAAGTGCTCCTAAAGAATATTAGGGAAATTTAATCTTGGTGAAGATACTGTAAGAGCAGTCTAGTCTCTAACCATTATTCCTGCAACAAAAGTTAATTGACATCAGGTCAGTTGAGTATTTGTTTTTAAAACAAATGCTGAAGCAAAAAGTCACCAAAAAGTATGGTATGCTTTACCCTTCTCTGTCTTGGAAATAATTTCAGTGAGTAGTTATCAGTAGTATACTGTCAAACAAGAAGGATGAGATTCTGTCAAGTGGTATTCTCTAGAAAGAGATAAGGTTTTCTCTAGATAGTATGGTAGAGAAAATGTTTATTAAATTTCAATTGATACCTACTTGGGAAAAGCTGCAAGTACTTTGCTGAAGACAGGATTGAGTTTCAGAATGATATTGATACTGGCTTAACTCCAGCCAGCAGCCAAGCACCACACAGCTGCTTGGTCATTCCCCTATGAGCAGGTTTGGGGACAGAATCTGAAGGGCAAAAGCCAGAAAACTCAGAGGTTGAGATAAAGACAGACTCATATGGAAAGCAAAAGCTGTGTGCACAAGCAAAGCAAAACAAGGAATTAGTTCATTGCTTCCCATTGGCAGATGGGTGTTGAGCCATGTCCAGTAGAGCTGGGGTCCATCACACATAGCAGTTACTTAAGAAGATAATCACCATCACTCCAAATGTCCCCCCCTTCCTCCTTCTTACCCCACTTTGTATACTGAGTATGATGTCATATGGTCTTGACTATCCATCTGGTCAGTTTGGATCACCTCTGCCATCTGTGTCTCCTCCCAGCCCACCATACAAGCTCAGCCCCTTGCCAGTGATGCAGTATGAAAAGCAGAAAGACCTTGACTCTGTGCAAGCCCTACAAAGCAATAACAAAAACATCTCTATATTATTAACCCTGTGTTCATCACAAATCCAAAACACAGCCCCATACTAGACACTGTGAGGAAAACTAAATCCACCCCAGCCAAAACTAGCACATCGATAAAGGTTTTAATAAAAACAATATATAAGTGAAAAAATGCAACATGGCTATGTAGGCAGCAGGTTTCCAGAGAAAGATATGGCAAGCACTACAATGAACTCGAAATAGAATAATGGGCAAGATGTTTAGACTCCTTGATTTACTGTAAGAAGTAGAAAGGAAGCAAAGAGCTCTCGTTGCACCACCCTGATGTAATGCAATATTGACACTTAAGACACACAGAGTAAACTATAACTCTACTTAGTGTTCATCAGGTAGAAGTTGGAACATCAGGTCTAATATCATCTTCAAGAAGGAAGTAGATCAGGGAAGTCTGTAAAAAACATTGGGCCACCTGGAAACATATTTAATGAGAAAGATTAGAAGTGAAAAAAAAAGTCAAATTGAAAGGCTAGATTGTTGAACTTGTTGTGTAGGGTTTTTTAGGATAAAACTAAACAAACACAACACAGGGATTCTTGGTCTTCCTTTGGGACAGCTGGACGGACTTTCTGTCTGTCAAGGTCACTTAAGAAGTTCTAAAACTGCATCTTTCAAGGTTTTGCAAGAGTGCTGCACTTGAGTACAAAGTCTCTCCATTTCTCTTGAAGGGTAAGCAACAACCTTCTGTGTCTGCAAACTCAATTTACTGTGATTCATTACAGCTTTCAAGTAGTGCAAGATTCAGGTAGAACTTCCTTGAATTGCAGTGATTTTTATATAGCATGCTGAGTCCTGTGTCTTCAAAATGATTAGAGCTCAATTCTTCCTTTTTCAGCTCCATGTAGAGTCTCTCCCTTCCCCATGCAGACAGTGAAAGCACAGGAAAAACTGCAGGAACTAGTTAAATTGCTGTCTGGGAGCAGTGAGAAATAGAGTAGAGCAGGAGAGCGTGCGATGGCTGGGCAGAGCCCAGTCCTGCTGCAAAGAGAGGAGGGCAGACCCAGGGACTGAGGCCAGGATCAGCCAAGTGTGCAGATCATCAGGCAAGTGAGTCCATGGCAATGAAGCAGGTCCAAGGCCAAGCTGGCAAATCAATCCACAAGTCAGGGTCAGGTCTGGTGGCTGCTGGAGAGGTCTATGGCAGAGACTGAAGACACAGGACTAAAGGCTGGATAGAGCTCCCAGAGGAAGGACCATCAAGGCTGTTAGTGACCCTCAGGTGCTGGTATAAGTCTATACATCAACTGGAACTATAATTTTCCCTCTAAAGGAACATCAAGCAAAACTATTCTTCTGACATTTTTTTGAAAGTGACAGAATAGTTGAATAGGATCTAAAACTTCTCTATCTGTTGTAAAATGCTAGTGAGCTTGGGATGTGGATGGTCCTATCTATAATGAAAGTGCATTACATGCTATTAGATCAGAAGTAATTGAATGTCTTCTCTTTCTCTCATGCAAAATAAAATAAGCAGAAACAAATTAATGGGATCTTTAGAGAAGCCTTTGTAGTAACTCAGGTGGTTTTACTTCTAGTGAGACAGAGCAGTTCTCTCATTTTCCCATCTTCTAGAAAGACTGCATCAGTTTGACAGATCTCTTTCTCTTTTTTTTTAATCTAGAGCAGGTTGGATGTCTATCTGAATTTCCTTCAGTGGTCCTTCCACCTAAACACATGGGGGGATAGATTCTCGTTCTCACATAGGGACTTCATACCCATGCAGTTTAGTCAACAGGAACCCTGATTGCATCTCACCTGCCATCTAGCTTCAGGGGTTTTTGGGCTGATGACTTTTTTTTTCTTAGCTAGATCACTATCTCCTGTCCCTCTGCAATTTGTACTTGGATCTTATCTCCTGAATAATTAAAGCTCACCTAACTTGTCTGCAGGTTAGCTGTCCCTTAAAGTCATCAAGCTGTCTTATTGGTTTACTTTGCCTTGTAATGAGACAGTTGCCTCAATTGCTTAGTTTATCTTTATCTCTGAAGTCCAAGATCACAGAGGATCTCTTGCTTCTACTTGAGTTGTTTCCTTTGGGAATCCTTTCTGCTGAAGCTTTGGGTTGTCACTCATTTCCTCTTACTTGGTGAAAAATATTCTCTTTCTTATTAAAAAATGTTATATCTTGCTTCTCCAGGTCACAAAGAGAGATAAAGAGTAGGGAGAGATAATGGAGAACTTTATGCCACTGTGCTTTCAGTTCTTAGAGCACATGGTCAATATCTATACATGTTATGCTGCTATTGTGGCTTGAGACTCCCTTTCTTGGCATTACTTGGATTCAAGGATTATGACTTTTCAAGTGACCTGTGCTCTATGGCTGCCAATAGTTGAGCTCACTGTTAGCATCCTTTGAGAGTTCTTCGGGTCTCTTTGTACAACCATAAATATCCTTTCCATTGGGTTAATGTTTAAATTGTGTAAGTTGACTTGATATAAGAATAATGTACACACTTCATCAGTTCTGTTACTTAACTAGGACAAATTCATACCTACTGTGCTTCTGTGTCCTAGATTTTATGGATTGCTGCCCTGTTTTCATCCTCTGGGAGAAGATTCTGTTTCAAAAGTTAACTCTGGGGCAAAGATTTATAAATGAGGTTACAAAATATTTTCAGGATTTTCAGCTCAAAGTGTTTGCTGTGGAATATAACTGTAGAGTAATTTAAGTTGGAAGAGATCTTGGGAGGTTTCTCATCCAACCTGCTGCTCAAAGCCAGGGTAGCTTTAGTGTTTATCAGACCTGAAGAGTTATAGCTGTTTGTCCTGGTTCTGGGCAGGAAGGGTTAGTTTTTGCAGTATCCAGGAGGAGACATCTCCAGGAACCAGAAGTTATTCTATACCATCTCACCTCATTGCTGGGATTTGGAGGAAGGGACTCTCTTCCAGTGAGAAGGGGTCCCTTCCAGCTCAGCACAGTGTGGTGGAGGGAGCAGTTGGGAATTGTAGTTTCTATATGAATTTTCACATCTTTCTTGTTCCCTCTGTCATTAGTATTGCTGCTGTTGCAGTTCCTTCTCTTATCTCATTGCTGTTTCCAGTAAATTGTTCTTATCTTGTGATCTTCACCTTTTGTGCCTCTGACTCTCCTCTCCATCTCACCACAGGGGAGGGGGAAGAGGTTGTGAGCAAGAGGTTCATGGTTTCACTGGAAGAACTAAATTGGAGAATAGCATTCCTAAACCATGACACTGTTGCACAGTTTTCAGAAAAGATCTGACTATGTCCTTTTTCTGATTCACAGATGAGCTTTCAACTGACTGAAATACGTGCAGTGGTTGGTGCCTCAAGTTTTACTGCTTAGGATTGTATCTTGAATTGGGCACACCAAGCAATATTGCTGTGGTTTGTGGTTTGCAGTCTTTCGTGTTTCAGTGGGAAGAGACATGGTAATAAAGTTATACTTAACTATCAGTAAGTTGAAACTTTTGGATGCCACCAGTACTGAAGAAGATGTAAAGGCTACAGAATATGACTGGGAAACAGAAAAATGTATAGTTATTACAGTTTTTCAGATAATGCTTTATTTGCTTATGTGTAATTCCTGTTTACTTCAGTATTTTTCTTTTTATTTGCTTCAGTATTTTTCTTTTATTTCCTGCATATTTTTTAAATTTTATTTATACACCTTTTTATTCATAGTATGTTTCACACTGGAAGTTGGCAC
>VZTT01059348.1:1978-13166 GCA_013400855.1 Buphagus erythrorhynchus | reverse complement strand
TCTCCTATCAGAATATATTGAAAAGATGTGGTAAAAAGCCTCAAGGACTTAGAAGAAAAACAAATCATATGCGGGTTAGGTTTGAAACAAAGTCTAGAGTTTGTTTTTATGAAAGAAAACTGAATTCTGCCTTAAAATGCTACGGACACAAGTTAGTAACTAATTCTGTCACTCTTCTTCATTCCAACCATTATTTTAGTTTCCCATTTAATCCATTACATCAGAAATAAAACTGCGTAATTGAAGCATATGGCATTATATAGAATTTACTTTTTAAATCCCAGATTTCAGTGAAAATTGCTCACCATTTCAGTTCAACAAAAACGAGTTTGACAGAATCAGGCACCTACATCTGGAGATAAAATACTATTAGTCAAAAAAAGCACACAAAACTCTTCGTGTTCCTTATTTAAGTATTTTAGGTCTGTATTTTTTCGAAGTTTGGCAGTCTTTTTATAATAACTTGGGTTTACTAAAAATGTTGGAATAAAATACAGGAATTTGAGAAAGAGGGGTTGCGTCTTATGCAAAACCAAAACCCAAAAAGGACCTCACAACCCACAAGTACTGTTGATCTATTTGTTTAAAATAAAACAGTACAGCATCTCCAAAGGTGCTTTGAGTGTGGTTGCTCTGCAGGTGGCAGTTCTGATATACAACTTGAAAAGATGTACAGAGTATGTAGGACAATTTAAAAGAGACTTTGCAAGAGTTATGAAAACTAAACTGATTTTATCAGTGCACTATTTGACTTTGCTCATTCATGCAGGCTGCGTTAGAGAAGGAATGGCTAACTCTAGATTCCACCCGTTTCCCTTCAAAAACACTCCTGCTCTCAAACCAGCTGCACTGGCCAAAGGTAACATGTCACAGAAACAACTTAGTCTTCAGTCTTTATGCATTCCTTAAGGATATGCTGTTCTGGGGTGATTAATATGACAATTTAGTGACTTAAAAACACAATTACTTTTAGAAGTCTCAGACTTCCTCCTCATCTCCAGATGTAATTTTTCTTTTAGATTTTCTTTCATTTGCTTATTTTTTTCTTTATTTTGGATTTATTTCAACACTTTGCTTCACAGTAGCAGAAAAAAAGATGATGTGCTTCATCTGCACATTTGGCAATGGATTAAAAATTGCTAGTTGACAAGCTATTTAAAAATACTAAGATCTGCATTATATGAAAACAGCTGAATGTTTTCAAAACAGCTAAAGGTCATTGAACTGTAATGTCTGCTAGATATTTGATAAACTTTGAAGTTTTGGCTTTTTGTGTTTGTAGGGTTTTGTATTCTTATTGCAAGCATAGTATTACTAATGTTTTGTTTCCTGCAATTAGGAGAAGGGAGTCTTATAAATGTACAATTTATTATATTTGGGGATGTTAAGTGTAACTAAAGTCACCTTTTTGTCCTATTCAGTTAGTTAAAAGTAAGGTCTGTAATGAGCATATCACCATTAAGAATCCTTTCATTTATAGTGATAAACTCTGCAAAACCTGATGCAGGTTTTCCTGCACATTTTAAACCCAAACTTACGGGGACAATTAGCTGCATTCCTTTTCTTTCTCTTGGAAGTCTCCTAGGCCTTCAGATTCCAGAGGACATTCAAACAGTTTGCCATTAGCACCACAAGAAGTTTGGCAGTGTGCTAACAGACCACATTCATACTCAGCAGAAAAAATCAAGTTTCATAGCAGGTAAGTTAAATTATATTGTTTTAAATTGTATTTTGTTCATTTGAATTTGACAAAAATAAAAAGGAGAAGAAGAGGCTATTTTCTGATGTTTTCGCTACTTTTGGTTAATGTGATATTACTGCAGTTAATAAGTATTTGCTTCCTAAATATTAAATATTATTTGTAGTTGTTATTTTTCATTGACTACCATAATTAGGAATATAAGAATATATATGTGTATTTTTATTTATTTAGGTTTGACTATAAATCATAAAACTTCTATTTTTTCATATATGNTAAAACCTTCATAGCGTATTAAAAGGGATTTTTTTTTATCATTTCCAAGCTTCAAAAGTACCTTTAAAAGGTACAAACAAGTTGCAGAATAACAAAGGCTGCAAAATAATGTAACCTCAGACCCTTTCTTATTTACTTACCTTTCAGTACTGCTCTTATACTTTGTTTCCAGATCAGGGAAGGAAACAATGTCACAGCTATCTAACTGGAAAGAAAAAAAGGAATTTTTATTTATGTCTGAAAAAGAAGAGAAAATATCAGAAGAATGGTATGTTAAGCTCTTTTATTTATACAGTGACTTCCAAGAATAGGTATAGTATAGTTGGCTATTGTTGCTTGCTTTTTTTAAGTTCCATGTTTGAAGACTCTCTGTTTTCTATGAAAGTAAAAATTATTGTAATTATTTTTGCAAGTGTCTGGGAAACTATCTTAATAAGTTGCAATAATGTAATGTTAAGATAAGAATTGCAGCTATCTCTGTAACTTAGAAAGTTTCATACTATGGATCAGTACTACACACCAGCACTCTTTTTGAAAACTGTATTATACAATAATATGCAGATGGTGTAACATAATACATGTGAAATATTTAGTAAGTTATTTTCTTCCCTTAGGGGTTTCAAGGATATTTCTACTGCACAGCTAATGCTGAAGAGGGCCCATAAAATGAAACCAAAAAAATGCAGTAATAAAAGTTCAGGTAAGTCAACACTTAAAATAATGGTTATATTGATGTAATTTTTCCATTCTTAAAATAGTGTTTCCCTATTAAAAACTTTGCTTGTACAACATTAAACATTAATTTGAATAGAAGTGGAGTGTGATTCAGTAAAAAACAACTCAGTTTAAATCAAAATATTTAGATTTTAAAAACCATTCTACTGGATTTTGAAGTTGAATATTTGACAGCTATGGTAAACAGAAATTTTATTTCTTCCTGTTCATGTACCTCTTTTTCTAGATGTGGAATTTGTATTTCTGCATTTTGTGCTTCTTGTATTTTCTTCATGGGAAAATCTTAGGTTAAAAATTTTGACTTATGCAAGAACTATTTATGAAAACAACAATTTGATATACATGAAAGTAAATCATTAAATTTTTTAAATTATGTATTTACTGTGATAATAGATAAAGCTAATCCAGCTTCTCATCCAATTGTATTCTGGTTCTTCTCAGATACGTCTAATGTCAATGAACCTTTCTTAGAATCATTAATTGTTAATATGATATGCTAATAGAAGTGTTGCTGGAATATATTAATAAACATATTAGTCAAAACTGATAGTACAAGAAACATTTAAACATTTAAGACCCTAGTTGACAATAGGACTTAATAAAGACCTAAGTAGAAAATCTTTAGAAAATCCACCCTTATTTACTTATATTTTGTATCACAAGCTACACTCTTCTGCATAACTTTGCAAAACTCTTCTGTATTAAGTGTTGAAAATATTGAAAGATGTTTTGCTCTTTGAAGGGAAAAAATCAGTCTACAGATATATGTTGGCAAAGTCTTTTCTGTGTATTTTTTCTACTTTAAATACCACGCCTATGACTGAGACTAAATGTGACAAAAATGATCTATAGTTTAAAAAATAATAAAAGGGGCAGGTGACAAAAAGACAGGTAATCAGCAAACCATACTTTGTGGAAATGAGAGTATATGGATAAGAAATTAAACTTATACTGAAATCTTCATAGCTTTCCGTGGTGCTGCCATGTTACCTTATTAAAAAAAAAAAAAAATAATGCGTATCTGGTGTGCAGCTGAGGTTCTATATATATATTCCATTTTTTGGCCTCTGTATAATTTTTCAATGAATAGAACTTGTTAGGTTATATCTTCTTTTCTCCATATGCTGTCTGTCTTATGTTAGTAATTAATCCAGTCATAGATGTCTGATTGAGCATATCAAATTTGCTATCCTATTTTTGTTGTAGTTCTAATGGATTTCTTGGATATGTTTATGTTCACTTTGTTCAGATTATTCAATATGATGTATGGTTGTTGAGCTTTTTAATGTAATGCTTGGAATATTCTCAAAGTACATTTCTAGCTAAAAAAAAAATTGAAAAAACTTTTGCCCAATGTTTTTATAGTTTCAAATTTTCTCCTCTTGACACTACCTCATCTAGATTTTTTTTTTTGTCTTTCTGACTATTACATCAAGTACAAAAATAACCTGTGTATATAATTTGCCTATATGGATTTCTCTGTCAGTCATTAAAATCACAGGGCTTTTTTTCAGGTGAACAGAAGGCATAGTTTCCAGTACCAAAAAATGTGACTGAAAATATGTCACTCCATCCCTTTTCAGTAAAAAGGTTATCAAGCTGACTATTCTTTCTCATACAGCACACTGACAATCAGTCCTTCCTTGGTCAGTAAGGAAATTATTAATGGAAACTGATAATGGAAATTATCAATCAAAACAAGTGTTTTTATATTTAATTGATCTTAAAGCTCTGATCTTATCAGGGTCTATTTGAAGGTCTGGTAGAACAGAGGGACTTTTCAGCATTTAACTTGGAGTGGATACACCTTATCCTGAGGCTAGGCAGCTCCAGATCAGGAGCCTGTAACCAGACCCATTAGGCTGCCTGTATCTTTCCTAGATGTCTGCGTGATACAGCTCATGCTAGGTTACTTTTAGCAATTTCAGTGTAACTAGGGAGAGGCAATTCACACTCTTAGGCAATTGCTTGTTTAACACTACTGAAGCAGGAACTACAAGAGAGATTATATTCCTTCTAATATTCAAAAGCAGATTGAAATTCATCTGAATAAGTAGATGTCAACATTGTCTTTTAATGTTCCCATAGAAGTTACCATCCTATTGCCTTCATCTCCACTGAGATGAGGTTCATTTATCTTGTACTTAGTGATACTGCATGTGGAAAGTTGTAGGATTTAGTTTGAGCAATACTGCTTCTGTTCTTTCTTTTGGATTTCCAGGTCTTCAGTGTTATAATTAAAACTGTTTCCTTTTTAGCTTTCTAATTTAAAGTAGTTGAAGTATGCTAAGTGCAAGAAAATAATTTTGTTTGTGATAAACATTCATACTTACCAGAAAGTAAGTAACCAGCAGCAACTTAGAAGTGGGAATTATAAGGTATAAAAAAGCAATTTTCAGTGTTATATTTACTTACACATCTGACTTAGAAGCAATATTTTAAGCTTTGAGAAAATGCAAAGTAACAACTCTAAAGATTGTAAATACAAATAAATTATAAACTCTTCACATTAAACCTATAGCTTTTATGTCGAGATTGCAGTATAATCCCAAACATCTTTTATATGCTATTGATCATTCTGTGTAAGGATCTCATTACTTGCAGGTAAGATAAGGTATAGATGGATCTTCTTGGAACAAACTAGCTGTCAGAGTATGTTTTCTGGTTCCATATGCTGTCAAAGTCCTTTGCCTTAGACCTGAGATTCACAAATACAAAGTGTTAAACCAGTTTGCATTCGGAGAGTTATACAGCTGATCTTTAATATTGTCAAGATGTCTGCTGGGTTGGAACGTGGACTGGACAGTCCTGAACAGCTTTGATCCTTAATATACTCAGGTGTGGAAATTTATTCCTTTTTATTTTCCATGTAAAACATTTGTCTTCTACTAGTGCAACAGTGATGGTATCCATTTGATAATTATGGAAGTCCACATCTGATTTAGTCATCTTCATTTTTTCAGGGAAAGAAATTTCCTCTTAAAGCATAATTCAAAAACAGGCTACTTGAGTCTCACTGTAAAAGCACTTATAGATCTCCATTGCCTAGACACAAAAGCTAGAGTGACTTGCTGAAGTACGAAGTTAAACTCTAGATATGTAGAAGTAACTGAGAAGTATCTTACCTCATATGTCTGCCCACATATCTTCTCAGTAAAGAAAAAAATATGGAAAATACTAGCAAGTGCACTGAATACTGTGGTTTGTATTGCAAGGGAGAGAGAGCTTAAAGTAGCATAGCCTTATAATAGAGAGTGATTCAGGCAAGGCTTATATTGCAGCAGACCAGTCCCAGTAACTAGGGCCTCTATGCCCTAATCCACTTCTGTTATTTATTAATAATCCACTTTATTTATTTATAATCCACTTCTGTTATTTTGGTTGTTTATGTAGTTAAAGAAAGTTGTGGCCTGTATTTTAATGATACAAAATGTATGCTGTGTCTGCTTCAACTATTCTTACTGTATTGTAAGATAATACAAAAAGTGTGGGCAAGAAACCAGAAAATTTGCAGCCAAGTAAAACTGGCATAATGTCAGAAATATTCCTGTTAACCTGGGTGCATAATATTCTATAGAAATTTTAATTCAAAATCTAAATACAGCAGACATTATTGCACCTCACTGTGCTTAAGTGGCTGTGATTCATAAGCCTTAGGTTTGTAAAGATGTCTTGGCAGAATAGTACCAAATTTCTTGCTTAACTTGGAATTTCCCTCATCCTGTGTATTTTATATTAGCCTCTCAGCTAAATTCTTTTTCTTTTAAGATGGCTGAAAGCTTGTCTCTCCTACACTGATGTATTACTTCTTGTTTAACCTTTTCCTCTCCAGAAAAAAGTTCTTTTGTCAGTGGATCAGGCCCAGCCAACTTGGGTTTAGAAAAAGCAGGTCCTGCTTTGACCAATCTGATCTCATTTTATGAACAGGTGACTCACCTGCTGGATGAGGGAAAGGTTGTGGATGTTGTCTACCTGGGCTTCAGTAAAGCCTTTGATACTTCCTTCCACAGCATTCTCCTGGAGAAGCTGTCTTGGACAGGTGCACTGTTTGCTGGATTAAAAACTGGCTGGATGGCCAGGCCCACAGAGCAGTAGTGAATGCTGCTCCATCCAGTTGGCAGCTGGTTGCTAGTGGGGTTCCCCAGAGCTCAGTATTGGGGCTGGACCTGTTCAATCTCTAAATCAATGATCGGGGGCGGGGGGCAGGGGGAAGAATTGAAGACACCCCCAGTAAATTTGCAGATGACACTAAGTTGATCTGCTGGAGGGCAGGAAGGCTCTGCCGAGGGAACTGGACAGNAGGGCAGGAAGGCTCTGCAGAGGGAACTGGACAGGCTGGATTGATGGGCCAAGGCCGATTACATGAGGTTCTACAAGGTGAAGTACTGGGTCCTGCACTTGGATCACAACAACTCCAGGCAGCACAGCAGGTTTAGGAGCAGTGGCTGGAGAGCAGCCCAAAGGAAAAGGATCTGGGGATGCTGGTGACAGCAGCTGAACATGAGCCAGCGTGTGCTCAGGTGGCCAAGAAGGCCAAAGGCATCCTGGCCTGGATCAGCAATAGTGTGGGCAGCAGGACCAGGGCAGGGATTGTCCCCCTGTACTTGGCACTGGTGAGGCCACACCTCAAATCCTCTGTCCAGTTCTGGGCCCATTACTGCAAGGAAGACATTGAGGTGCTGGAGAATGCCCAGAAAATGGCAACAAGGCTGGGGAAGGGTCTGGAGCACAAGTCCTGTGAGGAGTGGCTGAGGGAGCTGGGGTTGTTCAGTCTGGAGAACAGGAGGCTCAGGGGAGAACTTATTGCTCTATACAACTCCCTGAAAGAAGGCTGTAGCCAGGTGAGGGTTGGTCTCTTCTCCTGGGCAACTAGCATCAGAACAGGAGGAAATGGCCTCAAGCAGTGCCAGAAGAGGTTCAGGTTGGACATCAGGAAGAATTTTTTTCACTGAAAGTGTAGTTAAGCATTGGAAAAGGCAGCCTAGGGAGATGGTGGAGTCATCATTCCTGGAAGCGTTCAGAAAATTACTGGATAGGGCACTTAGTGCTATGCTTTAGTTCACATGGTGGTTGGTCAAACGTTGTACTTAATGATTTTGGAGGTCTTTTCCAACCTTAATGGTTCTATGCTTCTATGGTAATACTTGATGCCACATAGGTAGGAACAAAAATTTTAAAAGGTAAAAAGCAGCTGAAGTGGACCTTGATCACTAGAACCAGAACACAATGATAAAGATATTTCATAGAGGTCAGCAAATATTTGTAGTTCGAGTTTAGAATTTTAGACAGTGATGCAATACTAGTTAAAAAATGAAATAAAAACCAGCAAAAAACTCAACCCATCTTCCTCAAATGCACCACCCCAAAACAGATAATCCATTTTAACTGTCAGAATAACAATTTGGTACATATTGCTATTCATTATTACACATTACATGAATGACCATTGATCTATATTTTCTTAGTAACAGAAAATAAGCTACTTTTGTTGTGATTGTCAATTCTGCATAGAAGTATCTTCTGGAAACTCCAACCATGGATGAGTTGGAGTTCTAATTTCTCTGCCACTATGGAAAAAAATCTGGTCTTTCTTCCAAATGATATTATAGATAAGCATCTGTTGCTGTGTACAACTTTGTCTTATCACCTCTTTAAAGTTGTCATGTTATGTTTATATTTTCCTAATTACAGGTATTACACAGCAAAAATGAATGGCAAAGATTTTAATTTTTCAGTTTCACATATTAATGAGAAGTTTAGGAATGTGGTGCCAGATCAGGCAGTAACTACTCCTTCCATATTGTTTCCATAACATATCTTGTGTTTGTCCAACTTAACTTCATATTTGGAGGCAGCCAAGGAATGTACATTAAATTACCTCCCTGGCTTCTAGATTGAGAGCACAGATTATCATGTGATAAACCACATTTAAATGAGTATGCCAGATTTCAGGAAGATATTTCTATGATTTTGAACTACTGGACTCTTTCACAGTTCTCTGTATGAAATCTAAAACATTTGATTGCTTGTCATCAAAGCATACATGCAGTTCATTTCCCTAGCCCACTCAGAGACTGAAAAGCACTAGTCTTATGAAGTAATCTATGTAATATTGCTTACATTTGGGACTAGATAAAGAAAAGGACTCATTTTTAATAACAGAAGAGCTGTAGGCAATGGTTGAGGTGATCCAGGTAGGTACAAATTCAAGTAGTCTGGCACTTTGTTAAATCCATGTAGATTCTTTAAGTTATTTTTCAAAGATTCAATGATAAATCTTCTGATGGAAATCTCTTAGAAGAACAATTTCCATTATTTGCCCTTCTTCCCAGTTCATGGAAGACTTTGCTGCTGATATGTTTGTGCACAGACAAATGTTTGATAAATATAACTTGCGAGTAATAACTCTGAGTGACTTCACCAAAAATATTTAGTATAGTTTAACTTTGGACTTGGTATTTTCGTCGAATTGGATGGGAGGTTGGATTAAGGAAAGATGATATTTTTAAAACATTTTGGAAAAATGTCAATAGACCCACATAGGAAAAAAATATATTATTTCAGGAATTATTTTAAATAAATCAAACTCACTTCATAAATTTTCAATTGCATTTTGTCTTAAGAGGTTTATTTGATTTTGTCACTTTGTCTTTGGTCTTCTATTGAAGAAAGACACTGTTCTTTGTAAGTAGCATAAAGCTGGAAGAAGTTAGAAGTGTTTTTGTCAACACTGTATGCTAGAAGTTGGAAAAATTACAATTATAAAAAAATTTATTTGTACATTTTTATCTGTGTGCAGGACTTGTATCGCCATGTATCTTAGAACTATACAACAGACAATAATAATTTATACTTAAAATATTTTTTATAACTTCTATTATCTAAAATTTCAATGAGAACTTTTAAAGTATAATGTAATACAGTTTCACTGTACTTTAATCAAAAGCCTTACTGTGATTCACTGTCCCAAACATTTGCTACCCTGATGAGCACTAGTCTGATACATTTTTTTTTAGTTGGAAGGCTACTTTATCCATTTATACAGAGTGAAAGAATCTACAAACCTGGCAATACAGTTTGTGAATAAAATTATCTCATTATCAGAATCATTCTAATAACCTACCTTTTAAACCAATGGAGCTAATCGTTATTTATTTTGCTTCTTGGATAGTTTCATTGAATTTAACTAGTAAAAGTGAGTTAAAATTACTTCAAATATTACATCCTCTGGGTTAACCTGAAACCTATAATCATCCTACAACCACATGAGAGAGGCTCTTAGCCAATTTGAGATAACAAATTGTAAGGTCTGATTGATTCTGCCTTATAAAGAAGGCATGGCCTAATTTACTCCCTCCCCACTTGCCATGATTTCTTCATTAGTCAAATTTGCTGCTTTGTGAGAGGTTAGTACCATTAAGAACATTTTGTCAATGACATGCTGCTGCAGTATAGGCTGACCAAGAACACTGCATTATCTCTTAGAGTGCCACATCCCATTAGAGATCTTTTCCAGGCTTGTAATTGATCTTCCCATTCTCTGGGAAAAAGCTGAGCTCTTATGATCCCTTTATGTTCCATTAGTTTGTAATTGAAGTGTCTACTACAGCTATAGAGGGCTAGTCAAAACCAACTTTTTAAATTGTTGTTAAAATTCATAAGAAGTTGCCCACCACCTTAACAGGACATTCTGGTCATTCAGAAATAAGAAAACCAACAAACAAAAAAGCTATTTACTTTGCTGCAGGATTATCATGGTTTTATAAACTCTCTCAATAAACACTAATGAGATCACGTAATGGACTCAAAATGAAGCACCTGACATAACTGGTTATTTCAGTGTATTCTCTCTGAATGCTCTTTGAGTCTTTCCATAACCTGTTTTCTTGCTCTGTCTGTTCTGGCAGTGTCTCACATATTCATTTTTGCTACACACACATTCTTTGAGAAAATTTAGATCCTTCCCTTGCCATTTCTAATTTCTTGATAAGCTCCAATGCTTTTTTTCTCCTTGTTACTAATTTCTACCCTTTTTGGACAGTTTTTAGTCATCTTTGTAGACAAGCTTCTTCTGCCTCGTTTCTCATATAGTCCTGAGAGTGGATATATCTATTTGGGCTACTGTGTTCTTTTAAGTGTCAAACATATTTCTTTCATCTTTTCTTTGGCATTCTGTGACTCGTGTTACCTTGCTCCATGGCATACCTAAAAAACTCTCTATACTTTGCTCATAATTGTCTGTCTGCTTTTGTTTCTACATTCTTTTCAGTCCCTATCAGGCTTTTTAGTATTATCGCTGGTTTATTCTGCATTGTGCCCAGAATTTTCACATTCCTTCTAACGCACTGTTTGCCGTAAACGCTTACTTTCCTCCTGTGTCAAGCAATAAAACTCTTCCTTCATATTGTAAATAACATGTGAAAATCACCTCTCCTGACCTGTGTGGTTTTTACATGAGTTTAGCTTTTCTTAATTGAA
>VZTT01059347.1:20110-33616 GCA_013400855.1 Buphagus erythrorhynchus | reverse complement strand
AAATACAGCAGAATTTACCCCAACACAAAGGGGGCATGAGGCTGACTTTTGGTTTAATCAATGGCTCTTAAACTTGAGTGGATTAACGGATTGTGTAAATATCCTTCCATAAGTTAATCAAAAAGGCATGGATGTCATCCTAAGACAGCAAGAGCATCATGGGAAGTGTACAAGTGACTGAGCCCAACATAGGGATATAAAAACTCAGGAACCAACAAAACAAACTTCAAATAGAGCAGCAGGTAGGAGCTGGCTTCAACCAACCACACCAGTGATGGTAAGCATAGAGACATCTGGAATGGGAATCAGATTTTTGTTATTCAGCTGTGTACTACAATTGCTTTATTATCCTTGTGTTGCATTTTCTGCATAATACTGCTGTATTTCTCTGCTAAATCAAAATCCCTTGTAATGTCAAATATCTTAAGATAAGCAAATTTGGTATTAAAACATGAAAACTGTCCACATGTGAAATTTCTACATCCACCTAGTACGACAAGGGCAAAACTTGTTTTGATAATTTTCATTTGAAATGTCTTCAAGTTAATTTCAAACACCTATCTTGCAAGATTATAAATCTCATGAAGGAAGAGCAGTTGTTTATCATCCAGCTAGCATGGATGGCATAAGATTAAAGTGTGAACAAATGTAGTTTAAATGTCAGAATAAACATCTTCATGCTTAGATCTGCAACATTATGGTGTAGCTTCTGAAGGTAAAGTGAAGATTCATCTCTCGGCAGTTGCAGCTTCACTGGAAAAATCACTAAGGCTGACACCACAAAAAGTCTGTCCATCTCTGTTTTCTACATCATGTAATTTATATGTGGTGTCATGCTTATGATATTGCTTCTTTTTAATTGTAATAAGAGTCCTTGGTTTTCTTGTCACTGATGTCTTTATCATTGTCTTAAAAACAGGACAAAGTAAAGAATATCTTTTATTAAATGGGAAATACACGTATTTGTAGGTGGGAAAAAAAATCAGGCTACAGTGTTCTAACTAATGCAGAATAAAAAAAACATTAATAAAATGCAGTTAACCCACTGTTGAGGTGAGAATAAAGACTGAGGTCCCAGAGGAAGAAAGCAAAGAGACAGTGTTTTTAAATATTGTCCTAGTCAGTTTGAAAGAGAAAATGAGACTGAGGGGAGATGTCATTGCAGTCTACAACATCCCTGTTAGGGGAAGAGAAGAGGCAGACCCTGATCTCTTCTCTGTGGTGCCCAGTGACAGGACCCAGGTGAATGGCCTGAAGTTGTGTCAGGGGAGGTTTGGGTTGGATTTCAGGAAAAGTTTCTTCTCCTAGATGGTATTTGGGCACTGAAGCAGGATCCCCAGGGCAGTGGTCACAGCACCAGCCTGACAGAGTGTTAGAAGCCATTGGACAATGCTCTGGCACATGGTATGACTTGGGCTGTCCTGTGCAGGACCGAGAGTTGGACTTTATGATCCTGACAGGTTCCTTCCAACTCATATTGGAATGTTCTATGATTCTGTGCAAGAAAGAAACAAATAAAAAAAAATGGGGACACACACAAAAAAAAGTTCCTATGAAAGAAATTCTTGAAAGATGCTTTTATTGCCTGGGGATCACAGGAATTCTAAAGCATGTGAAACTACAAACATATGGCACATAGAAAGGCTACTGACTCATAACTATAGGCTCCCAAAAACTTAATATGTATCCCTGCAAACACATAGATTTTTATATGTTATTCCTGTGAACATAGAGTCTGATATTCTTATATATTATGCTTGAGTGTATTAAAGTGTAGCAAAGTGTTCATTCATGGCACTTTTATCTAATGCACAAGCAAGGGAATAGAGAAAACACTGGTCATTTTGGCATACCAATAGGTTAAATGCTTCATTAAAAGCCACTTCTTTTCACTTCAGGGTGAATAATCAATTGCTTACAAGACTATTTATTTATTTAATTCACATTTATTCATAGCTATAGCTAAAAATGCTCAGAAGTGTAGGTGGAGAAATACTTATATGTGAGAAGCAAAGCATCTTGTGGCTTGCTGTGTCCATTGCATCCACTTTTATTATCCACAACAGAAAAATGCTAAAAATTACGGAATTGTTCTGTGAACAACTCTAGAAATTAATGGAACACTGAAAAGCAAGATATTATTGAGGTCCCAGAGTCACTCAGTTGCCAATTTATCAAAGATTCTTCAGTCAGAGGGAAACATAAGAATCAGCTAAAAGAGAAGACACAGTATAACAGAGCACTTATACATAGTAGACAAAGGCTAGAAAAATCAAAAGGGATAAAAGCTGTAGCTTGGCAAATTTGATCCAGTAGTGTAACAACTAGTTTTACAGTATCACCAGGTTACAGCTGTCCAGGGATATCAGATTGTCCATCCCCCAAATTTTCTTTAAATTCAAGACAGGACATTATTGAGGAGAGAGATGCTTCAGCAATCACAGAGTCAAATGAAGTGAGTTTGCAAGGACTATATAATTTAAGATCAGATGATCTATAATAACAATAATTCTAGCATTTAAAATTCTGAACTGATTTTTTTTTTAACTTAGTGCCTTTCATCCAAGTGATTTAAAGTTCTTAACAAACACTGATGAATTAATCCCCTCAACACTTAAGAAAAGTAGGTAATTATTACTAGATCTGCTTTTCAGATATGTAAGCTGTGAATCTGTAAAGTTAAGTGATTTGTCAAAGGCTGTGAAACAAGGAAATATCAGGTATGGACTGCTGGAAAATCTAGGTTGTGAGAACTTATAACTATGACAACTGTATTGTATTTTGGATAGAACAGTTAATCTTTTAACTTCTTAGCAGCCAGGTATTAACTAAGTATTTGCAATGGCAAAGAAAGAGATCTGAACAGAAGAGGTGAGGGATTGGAGTGCTGATCAATGAAGCTGGGAGGTTATTGAAAAAATACCAGGGAGAGGATACTGGTTATTTAGAAAAATCAAAACAATGGTATTAATAAAGTTGGGCATGCAGTGCTTTTTCTTTGTCTAAAATGATGGTGGAAGATGTTAAAAGGTACTGTTTACTGAAACTACTTGCCACAGACAGCATGCTCTGAGTTTCCACTCCCTCTCTGATTAAATACAGCTTGATGCTGCCTGGTATTAGAAGGCAGGGTGTTCATAAATCCTGGCCTGGATTATGTTACATTAAACTTGGCAAAATTCTGATTTCACTGTAAGCAGTAGTAAAATTCTTCCAGACTTCATTCTTAATCCCGGTGCAGTTCCTAATGAAGACTGTTCTGGGTACTGCTGGAAAAGGCATTATTCCACAGTTCTAATTTTTCTTAATGGGGTGACTCCTACAGAAACTATGATTCTGTTAGGCAAGCCTTGACTGTTCAAGAACAGCTGAGGAAAGCAAATGAAAAGGAATAGCTTTTAGAACTGCAATATAATGGAATTGTATTTGTGGATAACTACCCGAGCTAGTAGTGGTCTTCAATCCACAGCCAATTGTAACTTCAGGGACCCACAGGAAAGTCTCATCTACAGATGTGAAGCAGATGCTTCTAGAGAAGTACTGAACTCAGATGCCTCAGGCCTCCCAGTAAAAAAGAAGACAAAATTCTTCTCTACCTCTCTTTGTAAAATACACTGAGATGCTGAGTATCTAAACTATGATGCTGAGGCCTAAAATTTTTCCCTTGTTTACAACTAATAGTATTTTCCATATATTCTTCTGCAGGCTCCTTGACTGAGCAAGATATGTCTTGATACCTGCAGAATGCAACAAATCAAAGAATTTTCTTGTATACTTTGGAGTGAAATTTGCAAGCATCTGAAATACTTTAATTTTTTTTCTTTTTGTTTGCTGCAAATAAAAGAAAATCATGCTAGGAGATCTGGTGCAGTATTCTGAGATTTAATGCCACTGTGTTGCATATTGCAGATATTCTGTTTGGTGTTCTTATGTTTCTTACTCACTGCGAGTGAAATCCAGATCTCACTGAAATCCCTGATGAATTTTGCCTTCATCTTCCTAAGCAGACCAAATAAAAAGCTTGAAATGTAAAATGTCTAGGCCCATACACATGACTGAGAAGTTATTGGCAAGCAAGGCTGAATGCTTTCAAACAATTCTTATGCATATGCAGTATAAACAATTGTATATTGTGTATGTGGAAACTTTGTGCAAGTCTGAGACCTTTACTGCTTCTCTATCTTTTGATGTTAAACTGCCACTTCTTTTAAAATGCATGCTACCAAATTACAACCAGCTCTTATAAATCAAAAGCAAAGAGCAGAGAGAATATCAGAGTAATATGAGTGCAGCTATACTGGACAAATGTGACCTGACTTGCTTTTTAAATGCAGTTTCTTAAATGAGTATAAGAAAAAAAAAATAAATACAGTAGATGAGGAAAAGAAAAAAGGAGAGTAGAAGCATTTTGGGAAAACAATACAACAAAGCATCTGGTTTTTTCAGTTGTCTAAAGGGCTGACATGCAGGGTACTGTTCTTTTCCAACTTTTTTTCTTTTTAAATGCTTCCACATAGGTTTAATATATTCCATCTATGCTTAGAGAAAATAATGAACTGATGAATAGATGATACTTTGAAGGGATTAACTGACTGCTGCGGAACAAACTAGATTGACTGCAAACTACTCCCAAAACTTAGTGAACTTATTATTTATAGCTCCTTTCCAACAAAAAAAGCACAATATAGTCAAAATTAAGTAGTCTTTCTTTGAAAACTGTAGTTATTTTGATAAAAAGTGCTGTCAAAGCAACAAACATTAATGTCACAAACTCTAGATCATTCACTTTCATGTAAGGTTTACGAGGCTCCTTGTGAGAATACTTCATAGTTAAAGTAGTCTTCCCTTTGGTATCACACAAGCATTTAATTCTTGTTTGGCATTGGGCCCATTATATTTATGAGGTTCTTTAGAGAAGTGGAATTGATGACCACAAAAGAGAAATTGAGAGTTACTTATTTTAAACCATTATTATAACCTTTTAAGTTTTTAGGACCAAAAAAAAAAAAAAAGTGCTCTTTTACAGAGATAGATGATAGATAGATAGATAGATAGATAAGGACTTTGTTGCAAAAAAAAGCTTTAGAGGTCCATATTTTGTGGACATATGACAATATGAGCAGTCATGTCAGGCTTTATACCATTGGGCTATTTATTGTACTATAATGATATCCTTTGCTGCTTTGCCAGTTACATTAAATACCACTTACTACACTTTCTTGATCCACAGTATTTTTGTTGGCAAGGATAAGTTTGCAGGTAAACTTCAACTTAATTGAATATTCTTTGATTTTTCATGTAAGCTTTTCCATTACTAACAAAACTTCATCATATATTTTATTAACCTTGATTTATTGTCTATCACATATGTAAATTTACACTACAGATATAAGAATCCCTAAAGTCTTAAAGCCTATGCAGTGGAGCATGATCTTGCAGGTACAAGCCATGCAAAAGAAACTGTGCTGTGTCAGATCTGCATCATTTTGGCAAGATTGTGTTAAGTGTCTTGCTACAGCTTTTCTCATAAGTGTCTTGTAAATCACTCTTTATGACAATTTGCGTGGATTCTGGGCACAAACATGTTTTATGACAACACACTAATTTTCTTTAACATGTGGAAGATGTAGCCACTCTAGGTCTAATCCTGTTGATTAATTCCAGTAAAATTCTAAACATCCTTTCCTGCACCAGAGATAATGAAAAAATAATATGCTCTGTGTGCAACAGTCTCACTCAGCACCTTGCAGGAGCAGGATGTTTTACTGAGCACTGTGATACAGCAGTTGCAACCTCAGTGGTCCACTATGACTGAACAAAGAACATCCACGCTGCAGCTAACAAGGTCAATGTAGACAAACTCAGATTTTAACCTCAAGCTTCTGTTAAATGGGAATATGTGGCAATAAAATTAAGTGGCAAATGCCTTCTGATAAAGTTCTGATATTCTATTACATGTCAAAGGAAGATCAAACCAATCAAATCCTAGGTAACTTAGTAATAAAAAACCTTTACTCTGACTATTGACCTCAGACCTCAGAGTGCCACATTCTGATTCCATTCGCCCCAGGGTTTTCCCCTTCTTCCCTTTTATTTCCCCTCTGAAGTAAAGTTTAATAGTTACACAAAATTAATCATTACTCCTATTTCTTGGCTCAGGGAAGATGCAGCAACCTTTGGACAGCAGAAAATAGCAATTATCACTCAAAATGAAAAATTTTTTACTGTTTTAAGTGATAGTGGACCTCTTAATTCCATCAGCCTTTCGTTAATGTGATGTTCCACCCTGTTTCTACCATATGTTTGTTGACAAAAGGATTTCAGAAGTATAAGACAATCACTGTTTTCTTTTTCTTTCTTTTTTTTTTCTTTCTTTCTTTTTCTTCTAAGAATACAGAGCTGATTTTATAAGATATTAATAATCCCTCCTAATTAAGAAGTCTGTTTATGAATTCTTTTCAAGATCTTACTTCTACCCTCTTAGGATTTATCACTAGTCCTTCAATTCTTGATTTTGGCATTTTCCTTCAACATTTGTAAGATAGTCCTACATTTCAGAACTGTTTTTCAGTTATCTGATAGCTGGATTCCACTATCTCCTGTTTTCTTCCCTTTGAAATGGGAGGTTGAAAAAATTAGTTTCGACAACACCTTTCCAATGTCAAAGGCAAGATCCATGTCTTTGGAGTGCCTATGGCCAAGGTCCAAAAGGAAGGACAGTAAAAGCAAATGATTGCCAAAAAGGTGTGAAATTAATTTCTTAACTGTACAAGTCTCCTGTAACATCAATTTAAAAGAGTAATATTTTAATGAATAATTTTCATTAAGCAGAGAAGTGTATGCAAAAGCTCATCTGAGATGAAACTTGTAAAAAAAATCATAAAGAAGGAAGAGGGATCACGAGTGCCAAAAGACTATTTTCTCTCATCTAAGTTTTTGATATTATGGTCTGAGAAAATAAAATTCTCGTATTTTCTCCTCTAACAGTAAAATGCTCTTGAAAGCTATGGCACAGCTGATGGTAAGGAGAATAATATTCTCCTTAGAACTGGCACAAAGCAGACAATGCAATTCAAAATGTCGCAATGTTTTCATAAATCAGTTCTCCACTATATCCACAGCACCTTCACTGACAGTGAGACTGCAACCAAAGTCTTGTTAAATAGTCCTAAAAAATTTTAACCTCGTTGCTTTTCTGCATCTGGGTTTCCATGACGATTATCAGACTGGCATTTATCAAGCTGATGTCTGTTTTGTTGGCATAGATCACACAAGGCAGCTAATTCTGCTCTGTTCTTGTTTGGCTGAGTCTAATCTCCTGGAATTCAAGAGTCAGCCAAACTTGGTATACTATGTGGTGGAAAAAGTTGCATACAAAATCTGCAACAAATGTGTTATATTAGTGGACCTGTCTGATTTAGGAATAAAGAGGGTTAAGAAAATGTCCTTTCTCTCATGACTCTGTCTTGAAAGTTGTTGTTTGTTGTGCTCATAAATGTCTTTGATAACCCTTCTCTTTCTATTTCCTGTTGGAATTCATGCAAATACAAATAAAAGGTACCCAGGCATGAATGTGATATCTATTTCAGAAACACTGAGGCCTCACTCTTCAAACTCTACTCTGCAAACTGTTCAGAAATACAGTTTCTAAAGGAAAGGGTGTGTTTTCTCTCAGGTACATGGCTCTAATAATAGGCTTTTTAATTAAAAGCATTGTTGGAGTCCAAAAAGTATAGGTAAAAACACTCAGTCTTCCACCCCACCTACAGTAAATAACTCTTCAGCGTTTTATCCCTGAAATCTCTGAAATTTCTTTCTTTCAGCAAAAACCTTCCATAGTGCATAGCTGCACACAGACTTCTCCAGAATTTGCTCGCTAATTAACTGCAATAATATATATCTGTCTTATTTCTGTTTGTTCTTTTAACCAGATTAAATTTTCTCCCCAGCCAAAAGGACCTTGTTCTATGGCTGCAACACCAGTGTTGCTGTACAAAGCAAACAGTGTTGGGTGAGAAGCTGCACCAAACACCCGTGGGGGTAACCTTTGTGCTGCGCTGACAGACGTCTTGGACACCACCATCTGCACAGGCCATGTGTCACCCATGGCACCCAGCAATGCCCTGCCAGGTCTGCTCCCTTGATCAGGACAGCATCTCTGCACAGAGCTCTCCAGCATGTGACATGTGCTGAGCCTGCCTTAGTGAAGGAGCTCTGAAGTTTCCTGAATGGAGAGACTGTCTCATGCCATTCAGCTACCTCTGCATCCAAACTCCTTAGAGCTGTCTTTAGACTGTAAAACTCTTGCTTGTGCAACATATCAGGGCAGCAATAGCTTCCAGTGCTAACTTAGTGCAGAACTGTGGCACGATCTGTAATAACCTACTCTGCAAGCTCTGTTGTTTGGGGTTTTTAATGTTGATTCATTTTCAGTACGGTGAGTAATGTTAGTTAATGGGTGGTACTGTGTGATGAGGGAACAGTGTCAAAGTCTAAGGCTTTGCTATGTACTGAAAGATATGCACAAGCAAGCTCATGGTTTTGCAACAATAGGAACTGTTTATGATTTTACAGCTTATGATTCATATGTAAAATGAACAGCAAGAATAACGATTGCTGTTGCACAAAATTAAATTGAAAATCATCCTGAAAGTTGATTAAATTCTGAAAATTATTAAAGGGTATCTTGTGAATTTTTTTATTCTTGTAAAGTGTGCTATTAATAACAAAAATTAATAATCATGTTTACTACACAGAGTTTTATGGCAATCAGGTACAGGATTTCCATTATGTTTCCAGGTGATAACTTGTGCCTTGATTTTCTAACATGTTTTTCCTCACTTATCTGGACACGGACAAAAAAAAAAATGCTAGCTGTCTATCCCATGCAACAAGGCTTAAACCAGCAACAAACAAAATACCCATGCCTATAAGCAAGATTAATGATTTCTCCATTAGTTAGTGTATCACTACAAAACCAAGAAACACATATACCTGCAAACACCTGTTTCTGCTCATATTATTGTGAATTCAGTATTTGGTTTTACATGCATGTATACCTCTTTTAGTCCTCTGAGGGTTTTATTTTGTTTGTCTGTTACTTTTTAAATCTCCTTCTGTTTTGAAAAGACTACTTGAAAAGAGAGTTTCTAAACAAACACTGATGTTCTAGACCGCCATCTGCGATTACTCAGTGCAGAGAAAGAATCCTGAAAGGCTAACTTTAATCATGAGGAGTCTGGAAAAATGCAGTCTCAGCGTGTGCATTTGAACAGCAAGCAACACAAAATATCATTTAAGAGTATCACAAGGGCTGGCTTAAGTCCTGCTCTGTCATCATAGGAGATGCACAGATGCTGAAATGAGACCCTGCTCATGTAACAGAATCTGTATAATCTGTAGAGCCTATCTGCTCAATACAGAGCTTTTTGCAGGAATAAACAGCAGTCTTTGCAATAACTACATTTATACTGTCCACTGTCTCTGACTTTTTTTTATTTCATTATAGTTTATTTTTACAGTACAGTACTTAATCTTTCTTGCACCTACAAGCTTTAAATACTGGTTTCTACAGAGATAATACCAAAACTGGAGGTTTTGCAATATCCAGACTCTGTAATAAATTAAGATTGAGCAACTGCTTTCAAAAGTCTTTAAAAAAGATCTTTAAATTAATGTCTTTAGGAATTGAAGTGGATGGGAAAAGGAAAGCTCTATATTTATCCTAGGGCCACGGATTCTCTTGCTTTGACTTGATTGATGAGCTATTTCAGTTATTCTTATTGAATCAATATTAATGACAAATCAGTGCAACAAGCTTTAAATTTTGTAAAGCCAGAAACTCTACACGGGGTCTTAAGTGGGTAGAAACAAATGCTTTTATTTGACCTTTCAAACTGACAGTATTAAAAATACTTTAACTTCACAAAGACATAGATTTTGAGCTCTTTAAAGTGTGTCAACAAACAAATTCCTCATGATTAGGTATTTAGCAAACATGAGCTAAAGTATTTATTAAGACAAACAAATGCAAACTTGAACGACAATGCTATATCTTAGTTATTACCTACATGTATGGAGGGGATATTACATTTAACTTCAACATTTACTTCTGTCTAGGGATACATAAATAACCTGCTTCCATTTTCGTTTTTGAAAATCTTGTGACTTGTAATTCTTTTCCTTTCAAGCTTTGGTGGGGGGGGAAATAATGAAGTAGCTATATGAAGCTAGGAAATATTTTGGTTCCTTCTCAAAGTTTTCCTTAATGTATTAAACTATGCAAATTTTCAGACTAACATTCAAATAGTTATGTGCTGAAGAGATCTTGCTCAATTTGTGAGCTAAAGATCATTTGACTGCTCAACCAGACACACAGAATTTGAGCTGACAAACTGAAATGGAAGCAAAGTTGATAACTAGATGATTTTCATTAAAAAACAAAAGCAAACTTTTAAGAACCATATGGAAAAAGGAATGTGCATGATTCCTGGGCAAAATAACATGCCTGAAAATATCTTGGAAAAATACCCCTCTAAAAGTTGTCTAAAATTCAATTACTGTATTTTGTGCTATGGAATTTTCTTTTTATTTTACACAAGGGTCTTGAACTTGCTCCTTTGAACATCCAAAACCATGAAGTTATTGAGTCTCAGTACATCACAGCAGAGTAAACATATAATCTATCTCTGGCTGGTGGACTGGAAAAATGAGGGTTAGGGGAGCAAGGGAGTCGCCAGACAGTCTAATAAAAAGAATATCAAGAATCTTCATTTAATTTCTCTATTCTAGCAAGTTGAAAATACTCACACACAAAACTAAATACTGGTTCAGGTTTATATGATGCCATTTCCTTATGTTCTTTTCATAAGATTATTTCTTCTTCCTATGAAGAAACAAAGAACAAAAGAAATAGGGAGTACATACACAGAGTCTCTCACAGGCAAATGTGTTTGAGAGGAAAAAATATCTTTAAGTTAGAGAAATCACCTAGAAAGTTCTTATCCTATTGAGAATATTTGCACTTCTCTATAAAGAATTCAGTAATTCTCTCTAACAGTATTATTTAAGCCTACGGTACCTATTCCTCTCATATGGAAATTAGTCTAAGATTTTGTTCAGAATTATTCTCTGACAGTTTAAAGTACCAGGGATTACTGTAAAAGATGAGAGAATTTGTGATGATTAACCTTTCTGTTCAGTTATCAATTTGCAAAACTTGAAGCTGGCATTGCTTCTAAATCATTTTTTGTAAACGTTGATGCAATCAGAGAATGATTAAAAAGATAAGAAAGCATGATACTTTCAGGTCCTGAAAAATACAGGTCCAGGGCTACTGCTGATAAAGAAAAAAGCTGAAATTTTGTTCAGCCTTTTAACAAAATATTGCAGATGATTTAAACACAGACAAACCACAGGAATATATATATATATATATATATATATATTCACCTCACTATGTTTAATAAAATGTTACTGAAATGTTAACATATGATTTAAAAAATGCACATTTTCACAAAATCTAGGGAAAAAAGTTTTAAGATGCAGCTATGTATTTCACTATATTTAATATTTTCAGTATGCATCAATTTTCCCCTTAATTCTCTGGGTTTTAACAAGAGGAAAAAGCCCATGATACTTGCCTGTTGAATATCTTTCTGGGGTTAGTGTTAGAAAAAAGGTGGATTGGGTCCTACCAGTTAGTTTTAGTTCTGAAGCACTGCTCAAATTTATAGAAGATAAAAATCATACATACAAGCTATAGGAAAAATTTTCTGTTTTATGAGTGACAAAGTATCCCTGAATGGCAAAGACAAGTACTTAAATTATACTTTAACAACTTTACCTACATTGTAACACCATAAATCATTTATATTTGTTCAAGATATCAAGAATTGCTGGCAATGATACAAATAATGTGCATTGTTAATGGCAATCAGCAAAGAAAGAAAATACTGAGATACATCACTTTTCCATCAGACAAAGTCTTAGGCTGTGCTTAGTTTAATTGTTTTGAACTATGTGATCAGTTAAGGTAGTGATGGCAGCACAGCACATCAACCCTCAGGAATTCTGTGCAGCCACTGAGGAAGTACAGGCTCTACGGTGGATGGAAAAGGTTCCTCTGTGCAGAAGGTCCAGGGACAGCTTATCAGAGGCAGTTCCAAACACACTGTGCACACATACTAATTTTTCTAAACACTGTATCCGAAATAGTTGCACCGGTGCTGGATCACTTGTTAACAGTCTTTCCTACCTAATGAACACTAACGCCAAGGGCCATTGGTACACGGAAGCATTTTAACAACTGTGCCATCAATAACTGTGTAATCATGTAATCAAGAAAATGGAGAGTGGGCTAGAGGCTGGCTAGTTCCTGCATATTTGATCAGTTCTGTGAACTGGTTATGATATAAAAAAATATTCTCATCTTCTCTTTATTAAACTGGTATTTGTTTTACCCGTGGAATTAATTTACATCTTCAGTTGAAAGGATTTATGTGCCTGTATTTTTTATAAACTACAAAGATACAGCCACCTACAACCTGCTTGCTTTGTAAAGCAGTGGAAAAGGATATACTCCTGCTATTGTTAGTATTTTTAATATTTTTTTCCCCAGTTATTAATAGTTTGCCTTCTTTTCACAGCTTTGTATGTGTTAAAAAAAACCCCCAATCATTGCAGTCCTGGAAGGACATTTTATATACTAGATTAAGCTCTGACTCTGCTATTAAAATATATTTTAAGTTGTACAAACTGACCCTTTGCTCTTTCCCTGTGATACTTCCCACAAGGAGAACAAAGAGGAAAAAAATACTGAGCTTTTCTTACAAATGTGGCTGAGGAGATTCTTTGGGGAAAAAGAAATCGTTATTTATTCTGCTTCCTACAATGGCAGTGATTTCCACATGTCTATCTGTGCTGGAGAAAAAAAAAAGACTAAGGAAATATCGGATATGCCTCTGCCTATTAAAAGAACTTAGTTCAAAGAGGGCAAAAAATCGGAATTTCTGGGCTTCTTATAATGAAAAGGAATGCAGAGAGTTTGTGTTTATGGTGCCTGTTATACCTGGGTCATTTACTCGGCTGATGTACTTTGTACGCTACTAACACTAATCTACAGATGTCAACACACCGTAAACAGGGCTGAAGGAAGACCATGGGGAGACAAGTTCTTAAGCTTTACTCTTAAACGAACAAACAACCTCCCCACAAAACTAAAAACATACCCTAAAAAATTTTAAAAACCAACCCAAGGGGTTTGATTGTTGCTTTTTAACTCATGCTCTGTCGCTTCAGTAACTTCCGAGCGCGGGGCGAAGAGCAGGAACCGCGGGCCGTTTGGATGATGCGAACGGTGAAGATCAACCCGCAGTGTCCTTCTGCACGCTGAGGAAAACCACAGGGAAATGAAGAGCGCGGTGAGCAGCGGCGCGGCAGAGCCGAGCCCCGCGCAGGATGCGGCCGCCGCTCCGCCCGCGCTGCGCCGCCCCGCCGCGCCGCTGG
>VZTT01059347.1:8110-19745 GCA_013400855.1 Buphagus erythrorhynchus | reverse complement strand
CTGCACAGGAACCACTCCGAGTTCTTAGTAATTCAATTAGTCAGGTTTCCAGAAGGTGGGGTTGGGTCTTTTTTTTTGGCATGGAGGAGGAGAAGCCCGGGACGACGCCTCCCTTCTCGTGTTGCAAGCCAATCAGGTCGAGGTGTAAAAAAAAAAAAAAAAAAAAAAAAAAAAAAATTAAAAAAAAGGGAAAAAAAAAAAAAGGAATTTGTAAGCAAACAGCAGGCTGTGTCCTGACTGGCTGCGTCGGTAAATCCCCCCCTTTCCAAAGTAAACTGCATGCAAAAATCCCACACGATCAAGCAGCAGCGCCCGTGCTTCGAGCCGGCTGCCTGCACCTCCTCGTTGTCTTCACCCCTCACGCACACCGGCGCCAGATCGGACCCTCCCGTGTGCATGTATGTATGCGTGCCGTGTGCGTGCGCGTGTGTGCGTGTGCGCGGTGTGCGTACCTCGCTGTACCGCGTACACATCTCTGCGGCTGCGGGTCGCACACACGCATGCACAGACAGCTCAGCACGCCAGACTCCTAGCTTTTCCAGGTTGCTGTGATGTCGGATTTACACGCAGTGAGGGTCATTGCAACAGGGGGCGTGACTGTTTAAAGATTTTTTTTTTCTTCCCATAAAGCTTTTTTTTTTTTTTTTTTTTTTTTTCCGAAACTGACTTTTGCCCCTCCAATCCTCGTCGTTCTTTACGATCCCTCCCTGCCTGCCGCTGCATTCAAGTTTATTTATTTGCCTGCTGGCGTGGTATATTTTTCCTTGCTGCTCTTGCTGCTGCTTCAGAGGGAAAAGGGAAAAGCAGCTGTTGGGCAAGACCGAGAAGATCTGGGGTGGTTGGTTTTTTTTCCGATCTCCTTATGTAGTCATCTGAGGGGTGGATTCTTTTTCTCTCACGTCCTCCCTGCTCCTTCAAACTGTTTTGTCCTTCCGCAGAAGTTGATGTTCACGGGACTGGACCCTGCTTCATCTCAGAGAGGCTCTGGGAGGCTGAATCAGGAAATTTCCGCACCTCGCCGTATCGCTCCATTCAAGCAGGAGAGGCCAGCCAAGACCGGCATCATCAGGGGAGTTTGCAGGCTTGATTTTGCACTTCTCCGAGATTTTGCTTTTCTCCACGCCCTCTCATAGAACAATATTTTTAACTTTCATCTCCTTGGTTTCCACGCCGCTATATTTCTTGGATTGGCCGCTCTTTTTTTTCCTGCCCCCCCGCCGTTTTTTTTTTTTTTTTTTTTTCTTCCTTTGCTGTTGCTCAGTCCTTGGTGCATCCACCACCCAGGAACAGGAAGGACAAGAAAACCACTCCACAAAGTCTCCTTCAAGACACTCCGTGCTGCAGAACAGGCTTCTCAACTCCATCAGCGCAGCAAGCAAACTCCTCAGGGCTTTTGCTTCTTCCCCCCTCTTCCCTTCCCCCCATTTCCCTTTTTTTTTTTTTTTCCTGTTTTTGTTTGTTACTCATTTGCGAGGAGCGGAGGGCCAGAAAGGAAGACACAAACTTTGTACATTGAGATCTGCGGTACTTCTGCTCCCGCTTCCAGTCGGCGGCCTTTAATATTTTGCCAGGACCTCCCGTGGGCTTCCAGGGGAAGGATCTCCTTCCCCTCCTTCTCCCCGCTCTTCTCCCCGTCTCCCGCTCGCTCGTTCGCTCCTTCCATCCCCCTCACTCCGGCCGTCAGCGCCGCCGGGGCCGCTCTCAGGGGCGGAGGAAGCATTGCTCTCGCCCGCCCGCCGCGCCGGCGGGCCGGTGTATGTCGTGCCGTGGGCTCTGCGCGGGACTCCCGGTGAATGAGCACCGCCCGCCTCTTGCCGCCGCCGCTCGTCTCGGCCCCCACCACCCCCTGCCGGGGTGAGGCTTCCTAAGGGGCCGCGGATCGTCCTCCCCGCCTGCTGCTCGTCTGCGGCGCCAGGCGCCCTCCGCTCGCTGCGGCGCGGCACGCCGCGGAGCCCATCGCCTCCGCGCTTCGCTTTTTATTCATTCACCCCGCAACTCCCGCGCCCCGGCTCGGTTCCACCTGCCTTCTTCCCCGTGGCATTTTTNCTTTTCTTTATTTTTCCCGCATCCTGCCTCGCCGCACCGCCGGCCGGGCGCGATGCCGCACGTGGAGATGCTGCTGCTGGCGGCCGCGGCGCTGTGGGTGTGCGTGCGCGGGCAGGAGCCCGGCGCCAAGGCGGTGGCCGACCGCTACGCCGTCTACTGGAACAGCTCCAACCCCAGGTACGAGGGGCGGCCGCGGGCGCGCACCGGGCGGGCGGGCTGGCGGGCGCACCGCGGCGCTCCGGCGCCGGAGACTCGTGTCGGGAGACCGGTTGCAATATAGAGACGAAAAGTTTTCTGTTACGGAGGTTCAGGGCTGCAGGCAGTGATGGTGGGGTGGGTGGCGGGGGGTGATTTTCTCCTCCCCTCTATTCCTTTCCCTCCAAGGCTTCCCCGGGATCGGCCGCCGCCGGCCCGCGGGAGCCGGTCGGATGCGCACCCGGCGGGGAGCATGGGCTCCCCTCGCTGCGGGGCAGCCCGTGTCTGCTGCCAGCCCTGCTCCGGGAGCTCGGGAGGGATGAGGGGCACAGGTAGCGGCCCCCCGGGGTGCCCCTCAAGGGCGCCCCGAAGGGTTCCTGCGGCGGGCCCGCCGGGCCGGCTCCGGGCAGAGCTCTGCGCCCTCGGCGGAACCTCCGCGGCACCCCGGCAGAGGTGGTTGTCCAGGAGGGGCTTTGCCCGGCCGTGCCCTGCGCTGCCCACCCGGCGGGGGGCTCTCCCGGGCGGGCTGGAAGTGAGGAAGCGAGGTAGGTACGCCGTCCCTGGCCGGGGTCTGCCGATGCCGCCGGACACAGGACTGCGCATCGCCGGGGTCCACGCAGTCGGGGCCGAGTGATGCTGGCGCAGTCGCCCCGCTCCTCTGATCCCGGAGGATTCCTAGCGCCAGGCTCTGAGTGCTGTTCAGCACTGGAAAGTGAGGTTTCACTTAATTTTATTTTTTTTCTGGAGTTTTTCATCATGTTTAGCATCAGAAAATTTCAGTCCTCCTCCAAGTGGTATCCATGTGTTTAGGTAAAAGTCAGCTGGGTATTAAATATTTTTGCCTCGTCAAAGTGCCCGTGGCAGGCTTACTTCATCTTAATTTTTTTCTTTCTTTCTTTTTTTTTTTTTAATGGTAAATTTGGGGACGTTTTATCTTAGGTTATCTCTTTTTTATGCTTCTGATACTGCTGTTTGACTTGAGATTAGCACATTGATTTTTGTCACAGGCCATGTTTTTTAATAGATCTCTGTTGCCTGCAGAAAACTCCACTCCTCGGTATTCCACAGCAGGTTTAAAATAGGTGATGCAGAAGTTAAAGGGCAGAATTTTCAAGTGCCCAGGGTTACCTAGTCTGTCCAGGACTTTAATACTGTGCTCCTGGTCTCAACACCTCAGCAATAAACAGTTGGCAAAAAAACTTGAGACAAAGAAATAGAAACAATCATGTTTGAGTATGATGAGCATCTATGATTTGAAATGCCTCTCCCTACATTTTCCTCTTCCTACATGTATTACTTGAAAATTTGCTCAATGTAAATAAGACGAAAAGCTACACCTCACATCACCCATCAAAGAACATATGTCCCAAAAAATTGCTTGCATCTAAAAAACAGAATTTTTATTTCTGTTGTTATGCAAAATGAAATGTAACTGCTAGAAAAAAAAAAGTTATATTCTCAAATCCCACTGGGCGAAAGGACGATAACTGAAAGAAATAGCTTTGACTAAATGCATACATTGCTGGCTTAACAGTTAAAAAACTTCAAAAATAGCCTTTGAGTCAAGATTTTTCACTTCTGTTTTCTTATGTGTGATGATCTTAACTGTATGTAGGTAAAGACAGTTGAAGGTACAAACAGCACTTACCTAGTCAGTAGGCATTATACACTGAATTCTAGTAAGTTAAATCATGTATTACTACTATTAATGGAATCTCTTAATAATGCAACATCAAACATCAGCAGACTGCAAAGAAAACTCAGTTTTGTTTTTCTTCCAAACAGCAGAGGAAGAGTTAGTTTTGAGATGTTTCTAAACCTTCTGTTTTAAAAACAAACATTTCTTGCCTTAAAACACTGCTCTCTCAAAATGGATGTATCCATTTGGACATGTCATGTTTATTTGTGAATAAAAATATGAGAAAGAGCAGAGTGCAAATGCAACTGTCCTGTGTTTTATACAGTGTGCCAGTTTGTGCGTGCTTTCCAAATAACACAAGTATTACAGAAAAACAGGCAAACACCTGAATGGTAGGTGGAAAAAGCCCAAAGAAAAGAAAGCACTTCTCTTTTGAATTTGTTTCATCAGAACTTGAGCTAAGGGCAAAATTGTCTTTAGATATCAAAATTTTTAGAGCATTTAACAATGTTGCAGGAATAACTTTGCAGTGATTTATCTTCATCTAGAGGAAGACTCAGGAGATGAATGCATGTAGAAGTAAGTAGAGATGCTTACTTGGTGATAACTAGTTGAAATTAGAGGACAAAATATACTGTTATTCTATAAACATAAATACTACCATTGTGATTTAGCTTGCTTCTTTATTATATTTATTCAGAAATAACAAACTGCCATGAACCAATTAATTCCTTTTAAAAAAAGGAAATATTGATCATCTTAATAATGATATAGGCACTCTAAATTAAGGTTTAATTTAAACTTTGAAGAATTAATAATGATTGTCCTTCCTTCAGATTTGATGGTTTAATTTTTATTAGTATTAGACTCCAGCAACTTACGGAAATATGTAAAGATTTCATTCTCATTGAAAGACACATTATTAGCAAACTGTTGAGTGGCCCAGTTGATAAGTGCTCCTGGTGTGAACAATGTTTGGTAAAAAAAAATCATGGGAGTCTATTAGCAAAATTCTTATTACATTGCTTGGTTAGTTGCCAAAGTTCTGCTAGAACAATTAGAAAGTGTATGGTCATTATTGGTAGCATGTATGAGTAACAAAGTTATGTATTTTTACAGAATCAAAGTCAGTTTGTAGAAATGTTTAAAGTATTATCATGCCTTACTTTTCCTCTGTATTTAGTTATCAGCATACACCTTCCATAAATGCTGTAATTCAATACAAATAATATTGAAAAATATGGTAAATATGGTAAAAATATGCTTTGGTATTAAAATTTTGAAGTAAAAATAAAATACTTTTTTCAGTAATTCTCTTTTTTTCTTTAATTTTTTGTTTTTCTTTTTTTTTTTTTAATTGGAAATGAATCTTCAAGTAAGCTCAAAAATGTGATTTCTTTCATTTTTCTATTTATGTAGGCTTAGAATTAAGTGTACATAAATTTTAACTGTTACATTAAAGTGCATTAGTCTTTCATCACTGTTTACATATATGTTTTCTAATATGAGACTGCAAACTAGTATCAATGGGGAATATCATTCTGAATACAATGCTCAGTTTTGGAACGGAGCATATTAATTTAATCTTGATTGGTAGCATCCCTTTAATTAGAATTCAGACTGAATGTTGTATACCAGGAACAAATTTTCAAGTGGTCTACCTGCATCATACCTGCTACTGTTTTTAATCTTGTCACAGTTCGAGCTGAGCTACTTGTAATTATTGCTACGTTTTTCTGCTTGCCAGGATTATGCTTTAAGATTGTGGTTTCTATTTAGATATTTCCCTGTAAGTTGTTTCAGTGTCAGGTTATGTAGCTTCATAAATTGTTTGTTAGTTTCACAGTGGTTAAAAATGCTTGAATTGCAAGTCTAGTTTCTAGTCGTAGGTAGAGGCCGTAGCTTCTAGTCTCACAAAAGCAAATATTTTTTATTAGGAATATTACTAGGTTTGGCTGCATTTTATACAAGAAAATGGCATACCAAATCCATAGAAGAATAATTATAAAGACATAGGATGCTGATATATTTTCTCTTTGTGTATTTATGTGGATAAAAATCAAGAAATCAGGTGGTAATTAGTGAATTTAGGTACTGAAAAGTAGTTTCAGCTTCAGCTGGTGATTTCCCATAATTAAACTGGATACCACAATTTGGTCAGTGTTGCTGGAGACTTTTTTTTTAGATAGATATTTAGACAGCAGGGAACAGAAAAATGAGTAGATACTTCTGAAAATTCTATGCATAGACTAGAATTTCACAACCTGGATTTTGTAGCTGAGTATTTAGGCACTGTTTCAGAAAAGCATCTAACTTCTTTGAACTCAATACTTACACACCTAAGTTCTGCTGCAGTTGGGTGGGTGGGTAGAAGTCTGCTTAAGTGCCTCCCTGGGCCAGCCAAATTCACAGATTTAGTTTTGAGAAGCTCTGGATGTGGCAGTTTACACACACCTGGCACTTCTTGGAGCACACTCACAGGCTGGATGGATGTCTGAGTGTTCTGCCATCTGTTATGTGTTTGTGGATTTCACCATAGCATGTTGGTTGTGTGTGCTGAGATCATGTGGCTGGTTTTTTGTTGGTTTGTCTTTTTTTTGTTTTCCATATAGTTATAGTTCTGCCTATATACAGAGTTGAGGGAAGCCATGCAGAAATGGCTGGAATAGGAAGAAAGTAGTTACACATGTTAAGAAAATGAAGAAGTTGTGGATGAAGAAGGGTAAAGTCAAGGTGTTTACTTTGATGTTGGTGTTATGTTTAAGTTTCCTATGTCAGGGGAAGCATAGGAGCCTAAGTACTTGGGGTATACATACACATCCTTGTATATATATTGTATGTATATGTAAACCTATTTTGAATCAGCATAGCTTGCATTTTGAGAGCATTTTATCCAGCAGCTTGCTCTGAGAGCTGAAGAAATCTCTGACTGGTTCCTTGTAATTAAAAGATCAGTAGTAGAGCTGTCAATTCTTTACACCTACTTTCTCTGCTTTTAATAGTTTCATTAACACATTGTGTCTCCAAAAGAACGTGGGTGTTTATTTTAAAAGTGGGTGTTTGAAACAGTTTGAAACCTTCTATGGAAAAACTGCACAAAGAACAATAGTTTCACTGGCCTCCACCTTTGTATGAAAGGCACCTTTGTTAAGTGGTACCTGATCTTCATGTAATGCTTCTTATTAAATCTCTTCTGAGTGCACATAGTCAGGACACCTCATTGCATTCTTTCTTCTAGCCCTATATGCTTTTTGAGAGGGACAGATAAAGTTGAGCCTTCCTTTCTCTCCCCTATTGCTATGATCCCAGCAATCTACCAGCTTCATGCTGGGCTGAAAAAATGAATGAATGCAATTAGTCCTTCAGGAGTCATGGTCATTGCATTCGTATGGACAGGCATACATAATGTACATGGATTATGTAATGAGAATATGTACACATTTCAATGTTTGTATATATATACTTACATATACGCGTGTGTATGTATGCATTGAAGTGTGTCATTAGCTGGTGAAGTGGTGTACAGTGTATCATGAATATTGTGTGAGGGAAAAAAATCTGAAAATTAATTTTTTAATTGAATTCTTTAGTGTTTAGAAAGTGAATGGAATTTCCATCAAATTTCCAGGTCTAATCTTCCAGCTAATATATTTTGTGTTAAAGTTCAAAGCAGTAATAAGAGAATTATTTGTAGATTCTGTGTTTTAGTTCTTGGCCATCTTCCCAGTTTGCTGTTTCTTCACACACTGGTTGTTCCCAGGTCAGTAGGTGGGCAGGTAGATAAGCTAGCACTCGAGCACACCAATGTAAAGTGAAACAGAGAAGAATTACATGAATGTGCTTTGAGAACTCTCCTAGCTTATTTGAGGGCCTTGTGACTTCTTCTTCCAACACCAGTCTATGTCTGGTACAGTCCTCCTGAGTGGAGGACTGCAGCATTGTTGAAATACTAGACTACCAAGAAAACACATAAGGAGGTTGGTCATTGGGAACAGCTGAGAGAAGATGCTAACAAATACACAACCAACCATGAATAGACAGTAGTTTGTCCATGCCTTTGAGATATGCCTCCATTGCTTTGGGTTACTGTTTTCCAATTTATTTTTTTTCAATTCAATTAGAAGTATTTTAGATCTGAGATTTTCTTCCAATAAGTACTCTTTGCTCTACTACCCAGTTCTGAGCATTGTTTTAAAAAAGATATCTTTAGTCTCGTAATTAATCTAATATTCCACTGTTTCTGAATGTTCTAATTCACTTTTGAGAATAAAAGGCCCTGTTTTGTTTAAGTTTTTGTTGCACTTATGATTAAAATTTAGACAGTTAGCAGCACACCAACATAATGAAATGAAAACGTTTGGTTTGAAATAAGCAGACAAGTTATTGAAATTGCATTCTGATGGCATTACAGCTGTTATGAGTAAGCCATACTGTAAGGTACTTCAGCAAAGCTGAATGGAAGAATAGAATCATTCAGGCATTAGGACTCTTCCTTGCATTTTTGCACTCTCCCTTTTCATTCTCCAAGACAGATTATGGTTGAGCTCATTTAAAATGGTGCATATTATTTTGCAGTGTGCAAACGTGTAGATATCTGAAATCCTCTCTTTTAGGAAACTGAGCCTACATTGTTACATTAGAAAAGCACAAATTCCCGCTCCTATACATTTTAGAAAATAATTTGTGTTAAAATGAAGTATGTGAAAATACGTATGTAAGAAAACCCCCACTGTTCTGCAAGGATTGAGATTGTATTTCTCCACCATACAATGCCAGAAAAATACAGTAAAATAAAATACACCCCAATATATATATCATATGTATATATATTTAATCTGGGGAAACATCCTTCATATTCTGCTATCGACAGGTGGATGAAAATACATTGCTAGATCTTAGTTTTATACATCGTTAGATCCTAAGTTTATACATTGTTAGATCCTAGTTTTATGAAGAAAATGAATTTATTTTAGACTGCTGCAAAATGTAGAGACGTAGTTTGGTGTCCATATTCTATTAACTGGTATGCAAAGAGCTTTATGGCCAATTTTGCTGTTTAAATGCATGACCAGTAAAAATGCTGTCAAAAGAAAAATCAGCTAACAAGAAGATGCACAAACATCTTGTTAATTAGCAAGATCTCCTTGAATTGCTAATACCAATTAAAAGCAAATTCTTAAGGTCCTGCAATTTTTACTTGAAAATTACAATTCTTATTGTCACTTGCATTATAATCTAGCGGAAGAATTTTCCTATCCATGCTGACATATTGTGTGGTAAAAGAACTTAGACTCATAAAACCTGCAAGTAAGTTATTTTTCATGTTCGTTTTCTTTTCCATCGTTATATCAGCATATTAAACAGTTAAACAGTAGTATCTGCAGTAAAAAAAATCTAATTTTACATTTGTCACTAACATTTTTTTTTTGTTTTCATCAGAGTTTTGAAGAACCATTTTATTTAATAGGCACCATCTTTAGGTTTTGATTACAGTGATGAAATGGTGCAGAATATAGAGAAGAAATAATTTGTTTATGAATCATTTGATGAGGCAAAAAATAAAAGAGAACGAGATACTTTTACTTTGATGCTGGTCACCCTCTGCTAAAATATATTTGTTTCATTCTGAAAGATTAAATTTGGACTTTTTGTGACATTTAAAATTATGCATGTTTTGACAGAATATATTTTGTGCCATAATTAATGTTTGCCGTGAGGCATTGACTTTCTTTATTCATTAAAATAATATAATACATCCTCCCTGAAATGACTTAGTTTTTCTTGCTTGGAGATGGATGCTGGCACTAGCAGGTATGTTCACATGGTGTGAGTCGTTCATCAGTAGTAGCTGAGCACTGCAGACATTCTCTAGTGGGTAGCCAGGAAGCACTACCTTTTTGGTTTTGTGGACTTCAAAGTAGTATTTTTCATATTCTTATTACAATTCAGGAGAATTTCCTTCTCTTTACAGCCATTCAAATCATTTTATCTTGTCACACAGGGACTTGCTAAGAAATATATAAATATTGTTACTATGATGCTAGTATTGTACATAGGATTTTTTGTTTTAATTTTTACTTTGAATTTGTTTCAAATTTGTAAATAAGTTTACGTATCTTTACACAAAAGCCTGTGCTTTTGAAACTGGAGCTGAATCTTTTAATCAAAACGAAACAAAAAATATCCCCGAAATCTCTTAATGTCTAATATTTTGTTGGTTTTGTAGTGCTATATAAATAAAATACAGATTTTTTTTTTTGTGAGGAGACAAGAAAAGCAAGTATTTTGTTTTACTTAGTGCTAATTTTGATTATGATCTTTGTAGCAGAGTTGTCAGTCTCCAATGCTAATTCGTCAGCATTAGGTAAGGACTCCTAGCAGCTTTAATGATGTTGGGTCTCCTGCAATTGTTAAAAGTTGTTGTAAGAAAATTTACCAATTAATGCTGTTAATGAGCAGGAAAAACAGATGCATTGGGTTTTTGTTTGGTGGTTGTGATTCTCCCCCGCACAACCCCTCCCACTTTATTTCATGTCTAATCAGATTTTTCAATAAATATTTATGTATTCATACAGGAAGGGCATTTGGTGAGCAGAAGTTAACAAAGTAGGAGCTATCAATCCTGCTCTCTTTCCTATTGTTTCCAGAAAAGAAGGAAATAAAGAGAGACTCTGGAATTTGAAAGTATTGACCTTCTGACACGCACACACAGCATGGTCATTGCACTGGCACACAAAGTGCCTTAAGCCACCATAATGGCTAACTGCATTTTTGAAGTCACTGATATGAGAGCCAGCTGGATGGGGGATGGACAGCCAACAGTGATTCTGCAGCTATTTGTAAGTTACCACTTTAGAGCCAGACAGCTTCACTTTTATATTCCCAAACTTACCACTTTGGAATAATGTTGCTTTGTTCAGCTTAGCCAGGGATTTGTGACTGCTACATAGACTTAGAACCATTTGGTCCAGAATTGTGTGGTCATTCTTCATAGAAATCTACTTCACAGAGTCATTTCATTCATCTGGTCGTGGGGGAGGGATGAGAAACAGTGAAGGAACATTCAGATATAGCATTCTTCAAGGAAATTTTGCATCCACACTAGCTGGGTGCTTTTTAAAGGTAAAGGCAGAGATTTGGATGAAGCAGTTAAAAGCCAATTCAGACCAACGTCTTAACATTACGTGTGATCTCTTGCATAGGCTTTCCATGTATAGTCTGGAAAAGACCTAATATTTTATGTACTGCAACAGCTCTTACCGCTGGCCCATGTATTTATTTATTTAATATTTGTTTACATTTATTGCTCCAATACACTTTTACATAAATTTGCAGTTCTCTTGGAACTTAGTTTATTAAAAATTAGTGATCCATCACTAAGTGGGGTACAGTACAAATACTGGTGCTCCCAAAAGGGAGTTTTTGTGCCAAACCAAAAGAAATAATAGGGATACAAAAGCTGCCAAAAAGCGTGTCTCCCAATTGCTAATTAATCAGGCGAAAAAGCACCTCAGCAACTACAGCTGAATGTGGAACAGTTTATTGTAGATACTGAATAAAGATATGTTAAGAGGGCATAGCATCTCTTTGTTTGTAAGTATGTATAATTAAAAAAAAATGTCAACTATGTGCTGGAGTCAGTGGGGAATTCTTTTATGTTGATGGCATTGTCAGTACATAGACTTCTTTCAAAAAACTTCATGCTATTAACAAAAAATAATTAAAGATTTTGTTGATTTTTTGGTTGGTTTCTCT